>BPLR01014471.1:0-45487 GCA_021605095.1 Caerostris extrusa
TCAAAATTCATTTGAAATAATTTATCTTTTTTTACCCCATTTTACCCCATCATCTAGTTTTATATATCAGAAGGTATAATAGTTTAAATATATGTGAACTGAATAACTGCTATCATAAGATTTGAATATCCAATTTGACTTTCTTTTTTTTTTTTTTTTATTCTATATTATATTTTTTTGACCATTTATCTTTGAGATTATTGACTAGTCAGTGTACGGAATAACTTTTTATCTCTTTATTTAGGTAATTGGTAAACACTATGAAAATCAGTTCTTTTTTTATTTATTTTTTTATCCTTGCATCGGATAACAAAAACATCTTAAACAAATATAAAAATCGACTGAAAAATGTAATCTTTTTGTTTTACTGATAATTCTGAAATGTATATTTTCTTCTTAAGTTTCTGTGCCTTAAATTAATAACATTGTGTTGTGTAATTAGGTCATCAGAAAATGGTCTTTAAATTATTTAGTTAGCTTTTTTGGTTTGGATATGAAGCAGAATTTTATTGGTATATTATATGTCGAAGAAAAGGTATGAATTGTCTGCTAGGAGGGAAATTACTGCAAGTTGAATACTGTTGTAGATTTCTTTTGCCTCCGCTAATTAATATTCCAAGTGAATAACTTGTTCATAATGTAAAATTGTGTGTGTATTATTAATTCTATAAAACTGTCTATTGTATTGTGAAATATAATTGGTTTCTTTTTAAGTCAAGGATTTAATGAAATGATTTTTTTTTGCAACTTTATTACAAACTGCTCAAGTTTGGTGAATTTTTTTTAGAATTGAGAAGTAACAAAACTAATGATATTCTCTCGTATTATGTTAAGAAAACGTACAAAACTATTTACAATAATTTGTATTTTTCTATAAATTTTAAAATAACTTTTAAAATTTTTCTTTTCAGGTGTTCCTGCATCCATGCAGAAAGTAATGTATAAAGGTATAGTGTCAAATTCTTTTATTTAAATTGAATGAAATGTAATCTTTAGAACTCAAACTGAACTGTGTATAAGGAAATAAAAAAACCCACTACAACCATCCATGGCACCGCCTGACTCGAATCAATTTATATTCTCTGAAAATTTCAACAGGGTGCTGTTTTTTGTTGTAATAAAGAAAAGTAAATAATAACTTTCTAACTTTAAAGTGACGTTAGCAATCGGAAATATGTGTTTCAAGCATTCGTAGCGAATATGCATTTCCACTCGATATCATAACGATGCAATTTTTTTTTATTTTACAGGACTCGCAGATGAATCCGTGTACCAAGGCTATTTAATATTGTCATGTCTCCAGCAAAGCATGTTTGCACATGATAAATAGGAATTCGTGAAAGGCTTTCTTTTAGTAATTTTTTATTATGTTTATTATTTATTTATTTTTATTTTTTGAGATACTAATTGCACCTTTTCACTTCTCAGATATCCGAAAGGAAGTATGAAAATGGAATCTCGGATCTTGAAATAAACGTTTTGAGGGTAAAAAGTCAACTTCCGATGTTTGAATAACTTGCAAAGTATCATTATCTTATAATTTTATCAACTTCGAAATGTCATTTTCGGATGCTTTTAATTTCAAAAATTACTGATGCATTTAATAACTTTGAAAATTTCTGATGGTTTTTATGTTTTTAATTTTGTCTGACGCGAAAATCTTTAAAGAAGTTAAAAATTAGTCAGGGTATTCAATATTAATTGAGTGATATGTATATTTCAGGTGGGTCATTTCATTGAAAAAGATGCAATTCAGACACTGAAAGTGTAATTGATGTCTTTAAAATTTGATTCTTAATAATGAACCAAAATCAATTAAACATACCGAGATCTGTAAGAGCAGATTGTCAATTAGAAAAACAGAAAGTTTAATTGTCATATGAATATTATTATATGCTTATGAATTTATTGAACGTTTTGATTCTCAATTTTGCAGTTCAAATTCTGATATTCATATATTTCTAATTATTTTATTCGTATATAAAAGTAGTTTAGTAAATAGAAACTACTTATAAAATTAATTATATATTATGTTAGATGAAATTAAAGAAAATTTCTATGTTCAAACACGTGTTTATTATTTTGTCCCTAGATGTCTCACCACACGCAAAGAATCTTCGAATTTGGGACTGAAGAGAAAAGCAGCTTTTCCAGCGGTAAGTTATTTACTTGTAGTCTGTTTCTGAAACTCCGATTCATAATTTTGGACTCCTACATAGCGCATCTCTGGATAACGCTGAATCTGCGAGAAATCACACTGCACATATTTGTATATCGAAGCACGCGTATATTTTTCTTTTATAGCGTCTTTTGAAAAATGGCGTATTTCATAATATAACTTTTCTCATTGCGTTTGATCTTGTTATCTGGGCTTTACATGATGAGGGTAGTGTTTGGTGCTTGATATTAAATAGCAGCTGAAACGGATTAAAAAGGCAACTTTGAACAATTTAATAATCACTACTTTACAACTATTATTTCTAAATTCATATGAAATTCCAATTCTATGAAACTCATCATCAACAGCTCCTGGATGGGTCTACTGGCACATTTCGAAACAGGAGATTTATTTTTTTTTACAGAGTGTCAGCCCTACGCTCTACAGTCCCATTAGACTACGGCTTAAAATGGATTCCGAACCACTGCAAACATCCATGGCACCGCCGGGAGCTGTGGCACCAAGCGCTCAATTTTATAAAACTGCCACTCTCGCATTCTTTTTGCTGAAAAAGAATACGTGCAGAGATTTGTGGGTGAGAGAAATTAAAATAATTAACGTGAATGTAACTGAAATAATAACTTTTGTGAAATGAGACTTGCAGTGGTGCGTGTGCTTTGAAACTGGTGGTTCTTGTGTGGTGAAACTTTACTTTTTTTTGCAGGACCCAACTGTGGCCCAACTCCCACTCTCCAGATGTGCGTACACGAAAGTGCTGTCGGGTAATATGCATTCTTCTTTTATGGAGATACACACATGTTTATTTTTTTGTTTGTTATTCATGTAATACATAAGCAGATTTTGTTTGCAAGTAATATGTATATAAAAATTGTTGTTGTACACAATAAACATTCTTTTTTAATATAATAAGCATGTATTTATTTATTTTGTTTGTTATTCAAATAATCCACATGTATATACATAAAAATTGCTGTTGTACACAATAAAATTCTTTTTATTACCATAAGCATGCATTTTTTTATTTTGTTTGTTATATAAAATAATCCGAAATCATACCGGCGGGTGCACCACCACGCCAAAAAAACCAACCCAAAAAGACACAGCGAAGATTCAATGCCCTATCTGGGGGCCCCATTTCCACGTGAGACCACCAAGAACTGTAAAAATTCATAATATTAATCTACCACAAAAATTTTAGGTAAAAAAATCTTTGAATGGAAAAAAATACTAAACAAGTTTATAAATAACGTTCCTCGAGCATGAGGAAAGCTGCAAAATATTTATACAGCAAAAAAGGAAAGACGAAAAATATCCATATTAATTCCACATCCGAAAACCTGACAATCCCATCATTCAGATAAAGATAAAGTATTTCAATTTTTGGAAAAAGTAAGTTTACAAAATCACATGAGCAATCCTTATATTAAATAAATATAAATTCCACACAAAGTTTCGTAATAATATTTCATATTAAAATATTTTTATTAAAATATTAAATTAAAAGTACAAATTTTGCTTTGTAGCAAATGCTAAAAGATTCATGTCAAATCCTTTTAATTAAATTTCTTGTACAGAAGAATTACTACATAAGGGAACTGTAAAAAGAAAATTCAAGATTTTTCATTTCCTAGTATGAGCATAGTTATATAGATGCAGATACAAGATCAAATTGGCATAATTGCTTGTAAATAGCATGTAGAAAATAACATATGATATTAAAGATAAAAAAAAAATCTTTATTAAAGTTTTTTTTTTAATGAAATTCTTATTTTCTAAATTGAAGCCAAGAATAACCCTTTATTAAACAAAATTACTAAAAACAAGTTTAACAGCAAAAAATTTTGTTCAGTTCAGTGATAAATTTATTATTTACTTTGCAAAAAAATTTTTCACTATTTTACTAAATTTTTATACTTTATATAAAAACCAATAAAAAATGGAATATTTATTTGATATTTGTGTAATAAAATAAACTTATTTATGATAGATAATAAGTTTAAATTTTATTTTACCAGCTAAAACAAATAATGTTTGTTTAAAAGAATGCAAGCTTTATATTTAGTTTTAAATAATTTTTATTTCAATATTCTTTATCAAACAGTTTTTAATTATATTTAAAAGTTTAATAAATTATGTGTTTAGTCAGAATTTTGTTTATTTACTTATATTTTATTAGCCTTACATGGGAATTCTTTTAATGCATAGTGTTTTAATTTGTTTAGCTTTTTATAATTACCACATGTTTGAGAAGTTAAATTATAAGTATTGTTACTATAATATCCCAGACTTTTAATTTCACTACTTAAATTCATAAGCTCACAAAATGTACAAATTATTAACAAAAGTTTTTCAAGTTTATTAATTAATAAGTACTATAGTGCATTTAATTTACTACAAAAATTAATAATACAAAACAAAATTTATTAAAATTGTAAAATTTATTCTATTTCTTTTACTATTACAATAAATGGAATTATGTCTTGTCTTATCTTATTAGAAAAAAATGAAGATAAATGACGATAATTTGAAGAAATGCAGAATAATAATTTCCTCAGATGTAAGTTTATATCAGACAACTATGTTTTTAAAAATAAATCGTAATAATTTCACATTGTTACTAAAAGTAAAAATATTACTTGCAGCTTATTAGATTAATTAGAAAATATGAAGTATATTTTAAATATTCCACTTAAAAATATTTTATTATACACATGTTAGTAATATTTTTAATTTTTTGTAACATTATGACCCTAATTAAATGAACAGAAACGTAGTGATAATGTATAAGAATGCTAATATTTTGAAAATAAAATGCATTTGCTTTAAAACATTAGTTTTATTTCAATAATCAAAACTAAATTATTTTAAAAATTAAAACAACGGTGGATATATTATTGAATTTTTAAAATTATTTCTGAATGATTCAGAAGTATTTTAAACAATAGTGCAATCATAATAAAACTTCTTAGAATTATAGAGTAAAAGCCGCATACATGCACCGGAAAACAACTGATAAGTAAATATAATTTAATTTTTTTTTTTTTAAAGTACGTAGAAAAATATTTGCTTACTTTTGTCTGCTAACTCCATTTACAGCAAAGGGTGTATATTTAAGAAAATTGAGACAAAAAATAGAGGTTTTAGCGGTGAGTGCCATTATTTAAAGATAGTTTCGATGCGGTGCTTTCGAACTTCTGTGAAGGATCCTGCGGTAAGAAGGTCAAAAGATAGAGAGGACATCCCAGAGTTAACTTGGAGGCTGTTACCGACAGTGATGCATCATTTGGAAATTCAGCCAATCACAAAACAACTTCGATGCGCACTTAAGTTATATTCTGATCATTTGAATAGTAGAAGGTCATATTAAAGATAATGGATTTTTATTTTAAAAAAGAGAAAAAAATATAAGCAACATTTCAAACAGAAAGTTAAATAAAAAGTTGTTAAAAATTAAAGATTATAAGAAGAAGATTAAACATAAGTGCACCACTTTTTTGTGAAAATGGGATTACAGAAATGAAAAGTTCAACCCACTTCTAACTTGATGAACGATTTTTGTGTTATTTAAATAACACACGTCTTATGATCTAATTATTGTTTAGCGAATTAGCAAATGGGGAAAATTTAATAATTTCCCAAACATCACACAGAATTTAACAAGCTTTGATAACATACTTTGACATAATTAGGCAGCTATAAGGATATTTTCTACTTCAATATTAGTCCTTAACTCTCTCAATATTAGTCCTTATTTTACATAAAAATAAAAAAAAATCATTAAAATCTAATCTTCAAACACAACAGGATACGTAAAGCCGTTATGTTTCAGTGAAAAACAAAAATATTAATTCAGTTTATGTTTTCTTAAGTATCTTAATATTTTTGAGTGTTAACCCATTACACACACACACACACACACATAACCCCAAATTCTTAGAATTAAATTTAGCTGATTTTCATTCAAATTTCCATGCAAAATTGAGAAAATTAAACTTCTATTCTAAACAAAAATAAATTTCGAAACTCAATTGAAATATTCAAAAATAAAGTATGTTTCTATGCTTTGGAAGTGATTGTACATATGGTTTGAATGAATGCACAAAAAATACTCTTTCATAAATAAATATAATTTTATTCAAAATTTACATAACTTTATATACATATTTTGGTACGAATATGCGATTTATAAAGTGAATTATTCTGATTAAAATCAAAATTTGTATATAAATTTTGAAACAAATAATAAAACTATTCATTCGTCTTCCTTCTTCAATCCCCTTAAATGCGATTTTTAATGAATCTTTCAGTAATTCATAAGTATGGTAAAGAATTCAAGTCATTTTTTGATTCACAACGAAAGGATTCTCTTTGATCATATCTGAAGCTTTCTCAGCAATCATGACAGTAGGTATATTTGTATTTCCACTTGTTATGTTAGGCATAATGGATGCATCCACCACTCTTAGATTACGTATACCTTTTACGCTGCAAATTAAAAAAAATAAAATAATTATGTAATTGTCTAAATGAATTAAGTAATATAAGATAATAATACAGAATAATACAATTATACAAATAAATAAAGTAATATTAATTCTTGAATTACTAATTCTAATCTTAATTCCATCGGCCCCTCAAAGTAATCAAAAGTTTAAATGGATCAATTAAATTAAAATGAAAGAAAATAAATTTCATTTTAAGTTTTGTAAGTCATTTTTATAATTTTTACAAATAAAAAGTTTTTATAGTCATAAAAATTACGAGTATATAATTATTCAAAAACATTTGAGAAATATTGTTAATTAAGTATTAGCAAAAGTAATATACTATTGTATGATTATAAAAATATTTTTATTTACTGAAACGCTAGTAAATTTTACACTAATATTCAAATTCTAATATAAGATGACACTTTTATGTTTACTCTTTTTAACTCATGACTTAACGTTATGATAGATGTGGTTCAATATGAAATTGAATCTAATTCACAACATTGAGATTTCTATGAAATTTTATTTACTTTAGTTTTTAGTATTTCTTTTTAATTCTACTTATATGGAAATAATAAAAGAAATTAAGTCAATTTTTAATTTTTTAATTCCTGGTATTTATTTTCTTAGATATTTCTTATTATCATCAGTAAAACTTCTTAACCTACTCATTCTAAAATTTCTTGAGGAAAAAGAAATGTAATTTTTGCTAATTTCTCGTAGTAGGTATCATTGACTATATATGTTTTTGTTGTTCTGATACAACTGCCAATACAGAGACAGTTAATCTTTATGTCATACACAAGGGGCTGCACTGTTACCCCTTTAGCACTACACAGGGGACACGTGTAGCTTGAAAATATGATACGGACGCAAGTAACGCTACCCTTACAACGCTCTACGATCCTATTAGACGAGGACCTACGGTTTGAAGTATATTTCAAACCACTGCAAACCATCCAAGGCACCGCCGTTACTCGAACCTGAAAATCCTGGGTACCCAGCGCCAGCCATTCATATTGTCATTACTAACATTAAAGCAGCCAATTATAATCGTAATTTTTATCTATGAATTAAGATGAGGAGGTTAAAGGGTTATATCCTCATTGGCACTCCGTAATCGGTACTCCATCTGCTAGTTGCCAGTCGGCCATCAAGTCCCAATGACTGTACATTATTTATAGCTTTTCGCTTAACAATTATCATTATAATTTGTAAATTTTAAATTCAGTACTTTCCTTTCCCTCCTAAAAGGCAAAAAAATTAAAACCTCTGTTACAGATTTAATAAAAGATAAATAAAGATTTTTCATTATATTAATTTAAGAAAATTGTTTTTTTTTCACTTACGGCGAAGTTTCCTTCGCCGTAAGTATAATAATAATATAAATTTAAAGTATAAAAGTAAAGTAAAAGATAAGATAAGTATAAAAATGATTTTGAAACTCTTTCCTTAATTTTTTTTTTTTTTGTTGCATACTAATGTTGGTAGATAATCAAATTCAAATAAAAAACAAAATCACTATCTCTGATATCAACTCTCCAAATGTTGTAAAGGATTTTATCTCCTCGTAAACGAAAGCAATGTTTCACACCACCACTTTAAGTGGCTAGAAAATCAAATGATGAAATAAATAAATGAAGAAATGTCTTTCATTATCCCATGAAAAGAAATATTGTAAATCTGAGAAGAGTAGATAATGCATTTTTATCGGAAACATATCATAAGTATAATCAGGATTCACTTTTACCAATGTAGATATTTCCATTTGCATCATCCAACTGATAGAAAATTGATTGAATTTTATTTTAAAAAAATATGGGAAAGAGGTGTTTTTTTTTCTCCATCTGTCTGTCTGAGAAAAGTCTAAAAATACGTTACAAGTACTCTTTGTTTAACAACCAGTTCTATTTTAAATGTATAAATTGTTGTAATGCGTTTAATTATAAAAATAAAAATGAATAATATTTGTCATTCATCTTGATGATTCAATTTATAACATATTATTATACTATTACATATTTACTACTTATTATTAATAAGTAATAAATAACAAACAGAATCTTTCTGAGATACTAAAAAGACATCTAGTGTAAAGCAACAAGAAATCGTGAAAGAATAACTGTTGTCAATCATACGATGTCACGAGTTTGTTTGCCTTAGAATAATACAAGCTATGTATTAAAATATTCGTTATAATCAAGGTATATTAATATTCGTTTTAATCCAGCATTAAAAAAGAAAAATTCTCACGAATTTAATCGTGGTGTTCCGAAAAGGTTCAAATATGAGATACGAGTATACTTGGGGTAATCCATTAAAAAGTTAATCAACTTGACATTACCCTAACAGCCTGGTGGCCCTAGTGGCCCTATGATATCACAGGCTTTTACCTTCACATATCATAGATATCACATACCCTTTGATATCACAGATATCATCGCTCTGCCTTTTTTATATCACAGGCTTTAGGTTCGAATCCTGACGGTGGCACGGGTTTTGTTAGTGGTTCGAATCCACTTTAAACTGTACGTCACGGTCTGTTTAGCCCTCGTGTGCACAAGATGACCGTGGACCGACAAACCAAACCAATTGACATTACTCCTCCTTTTTCTCTAGTGAGTGTAGCATATTAGGGCTCCGGTTTTATAGCATGGATAACAGCTATTTCTGCTATGCTTATTCAGCATAGCAAATTTAATTTTAAGATAATTTGACTCATGACGAATAGCTATTCTTCTACCAAATCAGTAGTTCTTGAGTTGGATGTCCAGTTATCAGTATGAACATCCGGTTTAAAGGCAGAAACGGACAAATTTGTTACTGGTTAGGAATGCTAGCTAGACAATGGCAGCGTGAAGCATTTTTAAAATACTTTTTTTTTTTCATTTCTTGAAGGATATCTTATTAAGTCAAAAGAAACGCAAATATATGAACATGATAACACGAAATAAGAATTGCACAAAAAACCCATCCAAAATTACCTTTCTCCCTTATTACACCACTGTGTTTGTCTCGGTCTGACATGGCCGATTGCCAATTTTACATGTGATAGCTGTTCGTTCTATGTTATGCTTGCATTATTAGGAACTCACCGAAGTTGAGGATCTATAACTGTAGTGGGATCCCTCGGATCTCCCATCTTCACTGTCCCGGCTTGATGGTTACATGTCTGTATGATTGATTTTGCCATGCAGCGGAAGTATTTGTCATCGTCCCCAACGTAGTCATCGCATCCCGGATATATGCTGGAGAATGGCTTGGAGCCAATCTTCACCAAGGGTTCACTTGTAGCAATCTCCTTGCATTTCCTCATGCCTGTGAAAAATAAATGTGAAGTTTTAGCTATTAATGGACACAAAATTGCACATAAGTACCAGAGAAAAGCAATCAACGCGATACTAAATCTTCAGTATATGAACTTTTTTTTTCAAGTCCTACTATTTGCTCACAATCTCCCTATATATATCTTGTTCAAATTTTCAATCTTTAATAAAATACTTTTATTCATCCACTCAACTTCAAATACAATTTTTTTTTGAACTTGTAGTGGATGGCCCTGATGTTAATACAGTTTTTTTTCAAATATTAATTCAGTAATTAAATTTAATTAATTAATTTTAGTTTTTTTTAGATTTAAGTTGCATATATCTACCAATAGATGGCGCCAGATAAACTTAAAAAACATGAATGAAAATTATTTCTGCAACATAGTGAAAAAAAAAAAGTAGGAATTGACTAAAAATTTTTTTTTTAATACTTGTTTCTAATAAATTCCCCCAAATCTGAAAAAGTTTCATTTTCTGCAGACAGAAAAAACCGGGTCAGATTTTCTGTTAATATTAAAATTTTAGTTGTAATGTTATTTTTCTTACCCGCAACTACAACCTCTAAATCATCAGGATGAGAAAAGTATTTCGGATCGATTATGGGAGGGTCATGAGGATCACTGGAGCGCAAGGCTACGTAACCTCTTCCTTTAGGTCTCAGAAGTGTTGAGAAGCACAGGTAGAAAGGCTTCTCTTTGTACGGTTCGTAAATAGCCTCATGGTACTGGAAAAAAAAAAAACCATGTATATAGATAGATACAACTGTAAAACAATAATGAGAATAAATCATGTAAAGTCTAAAGATAATTTGAAGTAATAATTACTAAAATAAAATTTGTCATGGAAGATTTTTTTTTCAAAAATATTGATTTCATAGAGTAATAATAAAATAGAGCTTGTTGCTTGAAAGTTTGGGTAAATATCTCCCTGTCCTTTTCGTACTAGAGTAGGCTTCTTTTTCTCTAAAACCCGTCCAAACGAAAGCACTCAAAGGGCGAGTGGCTTTTGCTCCGAGTGTCTCAGTCTGGTCGCGAAAACCCAGGTCATAAATAGGGTAACTCTAATGTACGGAAAAACCCGACTCTTGCTGAAGGGTTTGGTTTGGCTTTGTTTGTCGCTCTACAGTCATTTTGTGCATACTTCAGGCTAATTAGACAGGGACCTACAGTTTAGCGTGGATACCGAATCACTCACAAACATTCATGCCACCGCCAGAATTCGAACCTGAAGCCTGTGGTACCAAACGCCAGACCGCTAGCCAATTGGCCATCAGGCGCTACTGGAGCGCGGCGAAATACATGGTGCAATTGGCGTATCAGTTACTGAGTTGCAGTGGGATTTTAAGAACCACTAAACCTTCACATCTTAAATTAGTTAAAACTGTTAAACAGGTTTTTAGTGAGTTTGCGACAGATATGTGTTCCTCATGCGCTCTCACTTGGATGGGGTTTTAGAGGGATTCCCCCTTAAGTCATTTATATTGTGTTCTTTCTTATTCCACTTGGTAGTCATCTAGACCAAGCCCACGAACCCACATGGACTCATGGTTGAAAGGAAAGGGGTAGCTTCTGTTGTGATGGAGCAGCAGTAGGTAGAAGTCAGACTTGGCTCCGTGACGCTCTACAGTCATGTGAGACCGGGACCTACAGCTTAAAGTTTATTCGAACCAATACAAACATCCATGGCACCGCCCGGTCTCGAACCTGAAACCGGGGGCATCGAGTTCCAGACACGCGGTCATCACTAATTGGAAACAAGATATTCAATAGAAAGAATAAATGCAACACGACAAAACAGCCAAAAAACTGACCAACTGCTCTTTTTCAACTCAAATTGACGAAAAAGGATAAAATAAAGCCAAAACTTCCGGACGGAGACTTTTTATACCAGAAATTAATTTTTCCAAAAACATAATATGTTGCTATAGTAACTGCCCTCGCACAGACACGGCGGCGAGAAAAGCTATTGATGGGCATATAAAGTACCTGCTTAATTTTAAAAATCTATCGTAAATGTACGGATTTATTTAGTAAGCTAATTCCGCATACATCCCGATACCTAATGTAAAACATGAGTGAGAATTAGATTAATTACTTGGAGTGTGAAATTATTCAGAAATGAAATAAAAGTAACTTATCGATGAGAAATTCAAATTTTATTTAGCTGATTTGAAACAATATGGATTCTTAATTTTATTATTATTATTATTATTATTACTTTCTGATTAAGAAAAATCATAATATTTTTTTTATTACGAAGTCTTTTTTTTTAGCATGTCCCAAAACGAAATATTTCTGGGTGTAAAGTGTTTCTATCACAAAACTCTTCCCTCTGCTGTGTCTTTGCAATGGCGGCTGCCTCGAATGTATTATGGGAAATACTATTTATTTTCATTTATGTTGTTAATATAAATTAACGACTCATTTAACTACTAAATTCAACACTTCTTAATTCTTTAATGTGTGTGAATTTTTAATATTATAAAACCAACAGCATAAATTTCATTGGTAACCATAGAATATGCTTTCCAGAAACCTACCAAGTGAAATGCTTTCATTTTTTGTGTTATATTTCTGTATCCAACAATTGCATTAAAATATTAGGGCAGAAAATTTAATTTTCTAATTCAATAGACTTATTTTTCTTCTTCTTCATTTGCCTTCTTTCTTCAGCCTTCCATAGTGGGCTAAGGCCGTATGCCTACTGGCTTGAATTTCGAAACGGAGATGTTTTTCTTTTTACATAGTAGGGTTTTCAGAAGCTATGAACTCCTAATCATATTAGACCGGGACCTACGGTTTAAAATGGAATCAAACCATTACAAGCATCCATGGTACCATAGCCAGGACCTGAGCAAAAGAAACCCGTGGTACCGAGCGTAAAAATTCAATATCATCATCATTGGTGCAATGGCCCCATTGTGGGCCAAGACCTTCTCTGCCTACTGGCAGACCACAGAGACAGAAGATCTTTTTATGTGCTTTACCACGGGAGTAGGGTTGTGGCCTACGCGCCCAATGCTCAACGCTTTTTTTTATTTGGTTCTTTTCTTAAAACTTTATATTAAAAAGGATATTATTTTTAAATTAATTGGTTAGAAATTTTTAACCACAGTGAATAATGTTAATCAATTAAATAAAAGGAAAAAAATTATTTTTAATTATAGATTGGAGAAATTCTTTTCAGAAAAGATGGATAAAATGAATATAGTTTTGAATGTATGACTTTGTTCATGCTTAAAATTAATAACTTTTTCATAAAAATATAATTCTGAAAAGATAGTACAATTGTGGAAAATTTAGTTGTTTGTTAATCTACATATATAATCTGTTGATCCATTTCTAAAATACACGTATATTCTCCTTTAAAAAAAATGCTCTTTTATAATAAATTTTTTGTCCGGTTTTTCTCATATATAATAGAAGTATTCATCATTGTTTTGTTTTATTTAACATTCTTTAATTTAAGAAGTATTGCCGATTAAAAATTAATAAAATTGATGAATTAGAATTTAAGAGTATTGAGTATGTGTATATTTATATAATATCATATCTTATATATGCATTGCCTGATATCATTGCAGCATATCTTATCTCATATCTTTAAGAGACTTGTGCGATATCACCAAAATATTCTGCTGTTAACACTAGTATCTAATTTCTACTAGTTGTGAATCTGAGCTGATAAGAAAACTGATTAAGATTACTGATAAAGAAGCCGCTGAGGACTGTGGCTGAAACGTGCGCGTAACTACGGCGGCTTATCTACCCCACCCGCTGCTGTTATACGCACTCGCAGCTACTTTCTGTGTTCCTAATCACATTGTACCTAAACGTTTACTCTTCGCCGGCCTAATCGCTTATATATATATATATATTCAATGTAACCCTTTTGGACAACGACCAAGGGAAGACCGAAAAAAAGAGATGGGTCAACTGTTTAGACTCTGATTTTAATGTTTACTAAGATCAAAAAACTTTGGAGGTCCACGGCCAAGGAGAACCGCCTGGGTGGATCTTTTAAAGAAGGCTCAACAGGCTGTCAAGCCAGTTTTTATGATATATATATATATATATCACTACCCAGGAGGCACGTGTAGCTTGAAGATATGCTACGGAAGCGAGTAACACTACCCCCACAATGCTCTACGATCATATCAGACCAGGACCTACGGTTTAAAGTGGATTCGAACCACTGCAAACATCCATGGAACCGCCTGGACTTGAAAATCGAAAACCGGGTTTCCGAAATGTGCTAAGTGCGCCAATGTGACAAATTTGAGCGAAATCTTGCCTACTCGAATGGTTTACCGCTCGTCAACCTGTTTCTATAGCAACCGCCATACTCTAGAAAAGGCGGGGAAGAATTTTCGTAGTTGCATACCTGCCAACTCTCGCGATTTGTTCGACGGAACGCAATTTCGATCCTTTCTCTTGAACTCCCTAATTGCATATAAACCCCCCCGAATTTTATCGAAAATCAGGAAATTCCTTAAAAAAGAAATTTTTTTAAAAAAAAAAAAAAAAAAAAAAAAAAAAAAAAAAAAAAAAAAAGAGGAAAAATTTCGGGAAAGCGATCTATGACGGGGGGGGGAAATAGGGAGTTTTTGCATACCGTATTTTTATCGTCCGATATTTCTTTCTCCCCTAGCGCGCATGTTCATAGGAAACATTATTACAGATACGCATGCGCAATTTTCTATGAGCATGCGCTCTAGGGAGAAAAAAATATCGGACGATAAGCGATATCAAAAACTCTCCTAATATCTCATCCCAAAACTTGGTATAGTTCATGAAATGGTGCATGGCGGTTTATGGGTTAAGGAAAGTCTTGATGTGTTAATCGTTTTCCGCCTCGAAACCGAAACCTAAACAAACGCTTTCCCGAAATTCGCTCCTTCGCTTGCATAAGGTTTTTGTTTCGGATCGATTTCTATTTTTGATGAGGTATGATTTTATGTTTAACCATGAGAGCTAAATAAAAAAAAGCCAACCTTACTCGGTTTGAACGTTATGCAAAAGAATTTTCTTACATAATTAAGTCTAGGGAGAGATACTTCATTTACTTTTTTGTTCGGATTGGCGTGGTACTGACATTAATGTAGCACAGGGCGGGAAATGAGATATAACTACTCATACAAAGTCCGGTAAACATCAACAGAACATTGTGGGTGAAAGTACAAATAATAATAATAATAATAATGTTTATTTGCTTAGCGTTAATGGGGAAAATAACAGCATTATGCCGATTGAATGCACGCTGTTTATTTCGTTTATAGTTGACTTTAATGTATTTATAGTTAGCTTAAAAGCATTTTACTTTTAAAAAGTTTTAGTGTAAATGTGTAATTTTAATTTAACAAATATTTGTGTGTAATTTTAGTTTTTAAAAAAATAATAATAATGCTTATTTAGCGCTAATGTTGAAAATAACGGCTTTATTCCCACTGAATGCCTATTTGTTTTTTTATAGTCTGATAACATAGCTAGCGCCAAAACATTTTTTACTTTAGTAAAATTTTTAGTAAAAATGTTAACTATTTTGTAAAAAACCCTATATAAATTAAGATTCTCTACTATACCATAAATCTCCCAGGATTTTCATTCCCAAAAAGATGGTAGTAGGCATATTTTTCAATTCCCTCTATTAGCTCACACTCTCCCTATATATATCTTGTTCAAATTTTCAATCGTTTATAAAATACTTTTTATTCATCCACTCAAGTTCAAAATACATTTTTTGAACTTGTAGTAGGTGACACTTGATGTTGATACAGTTTTTCAAATATTAATTCAGTAATTAAATTTAATTAGTTAATTAAAAATTTTTAGATTTAAGTTGCATATATCTAAAAATAGTTGGCGCCAGATAAACTTAAAAAATGAATGAAATTATTTATAAAGAACTTTCTGCAATAGAGTGAAAAAAAGTAGGAATTGACTTTAAAAAATGTTTTTTTATTACTTGTTTTTTTTTTTGAAAAGTATAATCTAAATGAATTTGATCAAGGTTATTTATTATTAAGAGAAAAAATTTTAAAAAAGTAATTTTCTTTTCATCTTACCGCCGAATTGATCATACATTTCTGCTTCTCACTTCATTGCGCTCCTTCCAAGAAATACAACTGATAGTCAGGCAAATCATTCTGTGATTCTGGGAATCCCTGACTCAGAAAAGCTATGTTAGACACACCAGTCACTGAAGTCAAAGGGCCTGAAAATGAAAATATAGTAATATGTAAAATTATTGAAGCGCTTTTCTAAAGTCATTATTAAAGAAAGCGAAAGTTAACATCCAAACTAATCTATTCCTTTTTTTAAGCTTTATTTTGTAGTGTTGTCGATTGAAGCTGGATTATAACTGGGTGTGGTGGGTAGAGACTTACTTGTTACAAGTTTGAAAACTCACAGCTTTATTTACACACACACACAGACATCACACACATACATAGAGATACAGTCCAGTCACATTAATGTGACCACCTGTCTGCCTGTGCCACGCCGCTGACTTTGGATAGTGGCATTTTGACATGCACGGTATACTTTAACACGGCGGCACGCGAACAGTTCACAAAATTAGTAGCGTTTGCCGGTAATGCTTCAGCTGTTGTCGGCCAGTAAAGTGCCCTTTTGGACGTCGGATAAATCGCTAATTCTACATTCACTTTGCTTGCAATGTGCTACCAGTATTCGTTGATATCGAAAGTAGGTGGTGGTCCTTGACTGTATAATATGTACATTTCAAAACCTGATACTCAAGTTTGCGTGGGATGCGCGGAATATACTACCTCTACGGGTGAGTCTGTAGGTCAACAATTACACAGGATTGTGCTAAATATCTTTCCTCTACGGATGAAAGAGTATAAACTAAACGCTTCTCAACAGAAGCGCGTGATTACACTGTACTAAACGTTTCTCGGTGGCAGCGCCGGTTGCGCTGTACTTCCCTCGGGTGAGTTTTCGAAGCCTATAGACCATTTCTCCTGAACACCATGGGGCGCTTTTGTCAGTGCGTGGGAAGGAAACATAGTTGCATAGGAGGAAGTATGGTTACAATTTCTTATTTATACAGCTTCATTTTCTAATTTTAAAATTTTTTCTTGAATAATGTTGAAAATTATTCATAAAATAGTAGTAACATCCAAAAAACTCACTTTATATATATTAAGTGTTAATAAATCTTCTAAAGAATTAGAGATATTTCGTAGATATAAAATGCTGTTATAGATTACTTCCAGAGATGTGTTGGAGACAGGGAGTCAGTATTTTTAAGTCGGGAATAGGAGTCAGGAATCGATATAAAAATCCGAGTCTCGACTCTTTTTAAAAATAATTTTATTTTTCCGCAATTTCAATAATATAACCAGTACCAAAAGACTGTTATTGCTTTAGTGGCAAACTAAGTAAGTGTTGTAAGTAAGTAAGTAACAACAAAGAGGATCTTATAAGAACTGTACGACTGTGGAGGAAATAAAAATTCAATGTATTACGTAGTGTGCAGGTTGTGCACCTGGGTTGTAACTGGGTGGGGTTGGATTGATTTGAGTCACATTTTTGAGGACTCACAGCTTTATTTACAAACACTCACACTCATGAACACCACACACATGCAATATTTAGCACATTTAAAGACATATAATTATAGATTAGTGGAAGGATTCTACTTCTAAACCGAAAACTTGATACTCAGGTATGCGCGGGATGCGCAGGAAAGTATACTTCCTCTGCAGGGAAGTGTAGGCCACTAATACACAAGGTTGTGCTTTTTGAAGGGTGTTGGGGAGAGTAGGGTTTAGTATCTTGCTCAGCTTAGGAAATAAAGAATTGGTGACAATTCATAAACAAAAAAGGTGAGACAACGATTAACTACAGAAAAGGAATTTAGTGGCTATTATGCGAAAATGTGGGTACGTAACAATAGTTAATAGAATAACTGAATCTGTTAATTGAAGAGCAAAACAGGTGTAGTCGTTTTTCACTTTTTCTTTTTTATGTAAGTACACAATAATGATAATTAAGAAATTTTTATTTTCACCACAATTTTTAAGAGCCACCGCTCTCGTTAAAAAAAAAAAAAAAAATTATAATACTCTTATGGAACTTGTAGCACATATATCAGCTATATCATCAGCGCTGGTTGAGCCATCTACATTACGTCAGCGCTGGCAGCGCCATCTACATTATGTCAGCGAGGGCTATGCCATCTATCGATGGTGACAAGAAAAATAATCTACTTATAAAAAATAGTCACATATATATTTTTTCGGATATAAGAATTAATAATTTATTGACAGCAAATCAAATCGAGGAAAATGAATCTTTTTACGTAATCGTGTCAGGTTAATAAAGCATTGAAAACAAAGGATTTATACATGTAAATGCAATTAATTATTGAAATTCTGTTTTTATTAATTAAATTGTTATCAACGATAGGTTTGTTAAGGATAAGATTTTAATGACTTCACTTGTCACACTTAAAAATTCTTACCAGTCTTTGACATTATGTAATTCCACAGGTTAGCTTCTTTCCTAATTTTTTGAGAAAAGAGCTCAATTTTATCGCCCAATTCGAATTCTGTCAGAACACCATATTGCTCTTGCAGATTTTGACCAACTGGAAGATCAGCCTTAACAGGGATCTAAAACATTGTAAATGTAATTTTACACGTTTAATATACCATTCATGTTTGTTCTAAGTATTTTTTGTGCAATTGATTATAGTATTATAAATTGAATGTTATTTTACTCGATTTGAAATTCGTATAAATTTTGAATCCATTAGAAAATTTGTTCTTAAATAATGTTAACTGGAACCGAAAGCAAGTAGATATTTTCTCATAAGAGCGTAAAATAATAATAGAAAATTAATTATTAAACATAATAGAAGAATGTAAAAATAAGATTAAATTTCAGTTTAAAAATAAAAGATACATTTATTATGAATAAAACATAATATTCTATCCATATCTCGGAAACGGACTTATCAGTTCTAGAATACCTATGTCGCAAATATACTCTGAAAACCTCCCCATATCCATTAATATTAAAAATTACATTTATGCTATTGCATCATTAAAAAATATAAAATTATAAAATTTACAATAGTTAAAATTAAGAAAACATATAGGAAAAACTCCATAAATAAAAATCAAATGAAAATTAAATTTAATCAGGTACAATTAGGTATCCATATCTCTTAGGAATTTAAAATTTCTTGATATATTTATTATTTGTTCTTCACACAGGGAATACTATATTATTATATTTTATAATAGAAGTTTTTTAACGATGTATATGCGCGCAATAATTTTAGAGCATAAATCGAAGCCCAATAACAACATGAGCGGCTATTGTGCAGGAGGACCGAGATTAGAATCCGTTAGTCGACTTGTTATAGCTCCACTGCTTTCAGAAAAGAGTAGACTCGAGAGACATTGTGTAAAAGTTTCTCTCATTTGATAGTCTGGCTGCCTGGTGGAATTTTTCTGTTTTTTTCCTATAAGTAAATACGGGGCACTTACCCTTAAAATCCTATGGCAGGTCTTGTTCTCCCTCAACATTGGTCTCTGGGCCTTTCGTGGCCTATGTTAAGCTCACCAATGTTTCGCATTCAACTTTCTAAGCGATAGCTCTAAGTACGTTTGTGTGTGAAAAGGAGAAATGTCAGCGATTCATCGTAGTCTATCAACTGAACATATCGTGTTCACTGCTTTCAGAAACGAAGTAGACTCGACGGCGATTGTATAAAACGTCTCTCATTGAAGGACAGGCTGCCTGGTGCGTGTTTTCCTTTGACAGCAAATAGGTACAGTTACTCTTAAAGTCATACCGGAAGGTATTTCCTCCCCTCATCATCTGTCTGTGGGCTGTTCATGGTCTATATGAAGCTCACCGATGTTCCACATTCACCACTCTAACTTCCAGAGAGCAGCATAGTCCTGGATATGGGGATGAAAAAAAAGAGAAGGATAATCGGCAGGGTCTATCGTGGTCCATTCGTTGAACGCGCCGTTGTAGTGACTGCTTTCAGAAGCGAGTAGACTCGATGGCGATTGTGAAAAACATCTCATATCGATAATTAGTCTGCCTGATGTTAGTTTTGGGTTTTCTCCCATACAGCAAGTAAATGCGGGACAGTTCTCCCTCAAAGATCTCCATGAAAGCATTGTCTTCCCTCACCATCCGTCGTCAAAGGTGTTCGTGGTATACGTCAGTGGAAAACGAGGCCCACCGATATCCATTAAAAATAAATGCTTTTGGGGTTGAATATTTTGATTGAAACCAATTAGAAAGCATTAATAAAACTGCATATTTGGAAATTTTGCATTTTTGTTTTCAAAATAATATGTTTTGTTAATATATGAAATTGTCCTTTTAGAAAACGGTATAAAACAAATGTGAAAAAGAAAAACAAATGCAATTGAAGTTTAAAGTGCATTTTAATTTAATCGTACCTTGTGTTTTTAGTTCTTTTTTGGACCGATTCCAGACAACATGAGGAGTTTTGGCGTATTGATAGCTCCGGCTGACACAATGACTTCTTTTCGAGCCCTCACGTATCTTTTCCGTCCTCCCAGCTCGAATTCGACTCCTTTGGCTTCATTGTTTTCTATTACAATCTACAGAAAGAAGAAAAATTAAAGATATATACGTTTAAATACAGTAATATTCCATCTTTTAATACTGTGTGTATAATCCATTGATATATTTTTTTGAAATTTCCACCAAAAAATTAACTTATTTTGCTACTAAAAAATGTTTCTTTTTTTATTGCACCATCTCATTTACATCAATTAATGTAAATGTGACAAATCTGATCAACATGATTTGTAAAGATTGCCATATTACAAATAACTTTCGTAATATGACAATCATTACAAAATCCGGTATCTTGTAGTATGTTTGAATTAAGGCATCCCGACGGTATCATGGATGTTTATAAGGGGCTCGTAATCCACTTTAAAGCATTGGTCGCAGTTTAATATGACTGTAGAGCATTGGGCGTAGGAGTAACAACCCTACCCGTAAAAGGAAAGATGTTCTGTCTCGAAATCAGCAAGTAGGCAGATGATCTTGGCTACCATGGTGCTGTTGCGCCATTGAAGAAGAAATGAAGAATTCTAATATATTATACATTAATGAAAATTATGCGTTATTCTGTTTTTTATAGCTGACTTATAATCTGTATTATCTAAATGAAACTGCACAGAACATCCCATACCTTTGTTACAAATGCTTTAGCAACAATATCCAGGTTCTCCTTGTCACTATTTGGTACCAGATATGCTTTTTTGATGTACTACATCGTTGTCCATCTCATGCTGGCTTGTAAGTCATAGAAACCTAGAAAGTAAATGTTATTTTCTAATTACAAATCAATACCAAAAAGTTTGAAAACCAAACATTAACGAAAAATTTATGGCGTACTGAATTAAATGTTACATAAGGCAAGGAAAAAAAAACATTTTTAAAACTTTGTTTTAAAACAAATAATACCCTTTCCTTCAATAAAAATGCCCTTTAATAATAATACCCTTTTCTTTTAATAAATTCAGGGTTCTTTGTGAATCAACTTCTTTACAATTTCAAAATTTGCTTTCCTCACTTCTTATAGAAGTAGATATTTTTCAGCTCATGATCTATCTCCCATCGAAATGGAACAATTCGTGGTGTAATTTTATATTCAATCTGTAGTTGTTTCGACCTGTGAAGGTCGCACAGACATTCGCTAATTTCCTGGTCTCATTATACATGATACAAAATATCTGCTATAAGATGTGAGGATAGGATGTTCTCATTAGTACAAAACACTAATTGCATGTGATATAACAACCATAACACTGCCTTATTTGTTGTCAAAGTTCAATGTTAGGTTGTTATTATGTACTTTTCAAAAAACATAAATTCATCGCTCATTGGAAAGGAATATTACAACTTACCGTGGGAAAAATGCTACAACAGAAATAAGATTGGATGCTGAATATGAAATGCGCTTAGATATTTCACCCACCGAAATAGTTTTTTAATATTTGTGTGAAAAAAGTACAATCTCATTTCAATCTTTTATACTAAAAAATTCAATATAATATTACTGAAATTATCAGCATATGCATTTAATTATATTTGAGATTGCTTTTAATTTTTAATTTGTGATGTTTATATTCATTTAATAAAATAATATTAAAATGAATTTTTTTCCCATATGTACCTTATATTTTTGTGAATCTAATTTTTTTTTTTACCGTAATTTGTTTCATTAAATTTTTAATACTTATAAAAGTTGAAGATGGTGGTTATAGAATAACAACTTCTTGTTTTTTGTTTTTTCGTATTTAAAAGCTTTTAACAAATTTTACCAAACTAAAACTATTCACTTTTTACTTTATTAATAATATTCGTATTTAACTCTTTTAAATAAACTGGGGAGTTTTTTTGAGGTTTAATAATGAAAATAACTGAAGGTTTAAAATAATTTTTACTACCTTCTTGAGAACGGCCATTTGAATCAAGGAACTTGTAACCCATCCTGATTGCAGCTTCAATAACAGCATTTCTGAGTTCCGATCCGTATCTTGGTTTGGATACGGTAAGAGGACCTTTTGATGCCATGATAACCTGAAACATTTTAACAAATTCAATTGCAATGTATTTAAAGCATTTAGTAATGCATACAAAATACTCTATTTGAGAATACATGTCGACATCAGTTATTATCAGACTCAGAACTAATCATTACAGAGGGGGGAAGATTCTCCCAGACAAGACCAGGGGAATACATCCCTTGCAGAAATTGCCCCAACGCTTTCCTAACACCTAAGCACATTCTAGAGTGGCCAGCACTCATTCCCCATGTTTTGCAATTGGGTATGGGTGCCAATCGAGGCCAACTTAAGAGAAGTCCTGTATAGCGAAGCGGCGCCATTGCTAGCGGCCGCTATCGTGAAGACTTTTAACTTGGTCTAGCTTTGATAATTATATTTAAATCCATGGACACGATAACAACAACAGAGAATACATGAAACAAAGTACGTATGTAAAGATCGGCAACCGATTGTGTGAAAAGTTGGCAAGAAGCCAAATCGGTTTGATTTGGTTTATCGCTCTACCATCATTTTGTGCACATTTTGGGGTAATTAGACTGTGACCTACAGTTTATTGTGAATTCGGACCACTCACAAACATCCATACCACCACCAGGATTCTAACCTGTAGCACGAAAGTCCAGAGCGCTAGCCAAATGGTCATCAGGTCGCAAACGTCAAGTCAGAGAAAGTCGTAATATGGAAGATAGTAAAGTTAGTATAAATTAGACATAATTTTTTTTTTAATATATATTTTTAAAAATATATATTTTTTATTTTATAAAAAAAATATAAATATTGAAAATTCCAGTCCAGTTTGGAAAAACATTCATAGAAAAAGTGTTAAATTAAAAAATACTATAAATATTCGTAGAAAAAACGTTAAATTAAAGAACTAAGAAAAGAATGGAATGACAAAAAATTTTTTCACCAACCATTGCTGGCGATTTCTGGGTCTGTGTTGTCTTCCATTTTCTTGAAGTATGGTAAGCACTTCTTCATAACTCCACCCAACAGCGCCTTCTGCCGCCCACTGATCAAAATCTTTTCTGTTACCCCTAACAACTTGTAAACCGTTTATGATGGAGGAACCCCCAAAAGCCTTGCCAGCAGATAAAGTGATTGTCTGCAACAAAAACAACATAATAAAAAAAAAAGGAATGCAACTTAAAATTTTTATTTCATTTGCAAACAATTGCTGATTTCCCAGAAACAGAAAATTGCTGATTTCTGTGTTCTTCTTATTTATTTGTAGCTTTTTATAATTTGTTTCCTTCTCATATTATAACTACTCAGCCTATATTAAACCTATAACGGCTTCAATAAGAGGACCATTTTTGGATTCATGGGAACATTTTAATTTTTATTTACAAGCATTACATATAAGAACTCACGATTATTATACAAAAGAAATACAAATTTTTGCAACCATTATCATCAAACCCACCATAGACCAATCATTGCCATACCAAACATAGACCAGGCATAGTCAAGATAAGGAAGATAATTATAGACCAATCACAGCCATACCAATCTCAGGCCAATCATAATATACCAACTATAGATTAAGCATAGCCTTACCAACCATAGGGCCACTCATATGCCAAGCATAGCCCCACCAAGTATAGGCAATTCATAGCCATATCAACCATAGACCAAGCATAGCCATATCAACCATAGCCAATCACAGTCACGACCGATTTTATAGATAGGTGTATTTCCAAATAAAACCTCTTTTAAGAAAAGTTCCCGATTATACACGAAAAAAAATGTTGTTTTAACAAACCATTAAACTCTAAATTTCTTTACTTAAAAAATGTTTTCTAACTTACTCTATTAATCAAACCTTTTCCAGTGTGTTCTTGAGGCGTGGTTTGAAGGCCCAATCGATATTAGTCTTGGTGAAGTATTTACTTATCACTGGCAAATCAGTTAACTTCGGTGGTGAATCACCAGCCTCGAGTAGCAGAGTAGCAGCACAGCTGTTTTCGGACAAACGCCCTGCAACCACCGATCCTCCAGAGCCTGCTCCAACTGCAAGAAAAGAAGATAAATGCATCGAACAGTTTTCATCAAAGCATTCCACATAAAAATAAATTATAGTTTAAAGAAACTAAAAACACGCTTTTAGAGTTAATCAAACTAAAAAGTAAAAAATAATTAACATAAGAATAAAATTACTGACGAGAAAATTAATGTCACTGTTCTAAAACGTGGGGTGCTCCATATCAATAGCTATAATTTTTCACTAGTTTCATTCCGAAATGCAGAGTTAGTTTAAAAATGTCATACAAAGCACCCCACGCTTTTAGAACAGTGACCTCTATTTTCTCGTGAGTAATTTTATTCTTATGTTAACAATTATTGTTTACTTTTAGTTTGATTAACTCTAAAAGCGTGTTTTTAGTTTTTTTTTAAACTCTAATATTTAAATGAGGTCCCGGTACGGAGGACTGAAACTATAGTTCTTACAATAATTTAATTGTGAGCAAAACAAAGGCTAAACGCGAATATGTCGAACCAGCCAGGACTCGAACAGGGAATCTGCTAATCCGTTGTCAGGCGCGTTATCCGTTGTGCCACTGTCCCACGGAGGTTTGAATGTCTTAGGTACTTTCATTCCACGTGGGTTAAATTGCTCTTTATGAGTTAAAATAAAATCACTCATCCTGGCGATCCTAATCATGACGAGATAATAAACTTATCAAAATATTTTATTGTCGTCGGTCCTTGATAAGTCTACAACGTTTAAATTAAATCGGATCGCTTTAAATTAGGACAAAATCGAGCCCAAAGAGTCAGTTACAAACAAACATACAGGTGAAACTAATAAAAGCGTATTAATAATACCATTGTTGTCACTTATTTATTTTCTGTGTTCATGCACACTATTGCTATTGAATTCTTGCTGTCAGACATTGCATTGATAGTGTGTAGTAGCACGGAAAAGTGCCTTTAAAAGAAGTCTGGAAAATGAATTTTGGCTAGTTTTCACATAAGGACATTCAAAACATGGGTTCGTAGTTTTTTCCTTTTATAACAATTGAGAGTAAGATAAAATTGTTTCAAAATTGTTGTTGTTGACGTTTTCGAGTGATCGTTGCTTTGGCATAAATCGTTCGCCGCCAAAACGGCTAGGACAGGGAGGGACAAACTTCTTCGGTAGCGGGCCAAAAATCGAAAAAAAAAAAAAAAGTTTGGCGGCCAAGATAAATTTTTCTAAAATTTTAAAACAATATACAAGTATTACAATTTAAGATGAGATGAATGAAATTGCGATTTAATCTTTAAAAGTTTCTTATATTGAGATTCGAAGTGAGATGTACTGATTCTAAGGAACGAGGCTAAATGCTCATCTGTCAGTCTACTTCTGAAATAATTCTTTCTAAGGTTCATAGTTGGAAACACTTGTTGACATACATAAGATGAAGCAAAACATAGTACTGATTTTCTGGGCGTGAGATATTAAATTTGGGAAACTTACTTTCGTTAATGATTTGTAAAACTCTAACTTTGGCTTATTTAGAAACAACTGCTTGAGATGATTGTTAGGATTGCAACTCAATTAATTCAAGCTGAAATTAATTCCATACGCAATCAATAATATTAGAACTCACGCCGAAAGAAAAAGCCGTTGGCTGGAGCTTAAAATGCGTCAATCTAGTTATAACTAACAAAGAAGTTCCGCTTTTAACACTTTACTGATTGAAAGCTGTCTGTGCTTGCTATTTCAGTCGATTTATGTTTTGTAGAACAAAAACATCAGATTATCAGTCCTTTGAAAAAAAAAGGAAGAAAAAAAAATATTTAATCAAAGTAGAAGAGGAGATGGATATATAATATATATTTCTTTTAATTTGCCTCGAACCGACAAATTAAAATTCTATCCGTGGGCCGGATAGAAACTTCCAACGGGCAGGGAGTTGGCCCGCGTGTCGTAGTTTGCCCATCTCTGGGCTAGGATGTAGCAGATATAGAGTTATAATTCGACCACTTGTAGTTTGAAATTGATAAGATGCCAAGTTGAACGCATTCAATCAGAGCGGTGTTACGAGGGAGAAAGATTTTTATTACATTAAAAATGATTTTTAATTACAATTTTTAATTTTTGCAACATAAAAAGAAAAACTAGACGAAAAATTTAATAACTATTAAACTTCTTCTATACAAATTGCTTTGATCCTCATATGTTATAGCCATCACCACTAACCAGTGATTGATTCATCCATTTCTTTCTTTAAACTGGATGTTTATACTTCCACATAATAGGTGATCGAACTATAGCTAGATTGTATTTTGGAGTGCTCACTACACTGCTCTACATTTTGTTAATGTAATTTTAAATGGATAATCCTAGGGAAGAAGGTGTCTCTAGGGCACCTAGTACCCTGCTGCCAACCCTAAAAGAACTTTTCGGCCTGTGAATGTATCGCTCCCTGGTACAGAAATGGAACTTTTGGTTTAGCTTCACTTGTCGAATTGAAATAATTTAAGATATGGAACAGTTGAAGGTAATGTAGAAAAAGAATTTGGGCTTTATTGTTCATAAAAAACGCTAATAATACATGAACAGGTTGCGAAAAAAATAGGCTACTGCTAAACAAAATGCTCCATGTTTTATAGTTTTACAAACCGATGTAAATAACGATAATTCAAACGGTCCCAGGTAATGGATTTCTCTAGAGCATCGATATCCTTACTTTTAGATATCATACCTTTAAGGTTTAAATAATTAAATGATGTGCTACATACAATATAATTATGTGTGTGTGTGTGTTGCCAAAGGTCACTTCTTCTAGGTATCTTCTCTTCAAAGGCAGATAGATATCTTCTCTCCAAATCCGCTTTGCTTCCTGTAAATCTTCGTGCGCATATGCACTTATGCATACGTGCCGATGCATTTATAATGTTGAGCTCCCCAGACGCTACTGAATCCAGGCGTGAATCTCGCGCTCTCATGATATACGGTTCTGCACTCCCAAGTGATCATGAGGCTGTGTCTTTTTTTCAATTCCTTCTATTAGCTCCCACTCTCCCATATATATATCTTGTTCAAATTTTCAATCGTTCATGAAGTACTTTTTATTCGTCCACTCAAGTTCAAATATTTTTTTTTTGAACTTGTAGTGGATGACACTGGATGTTAATACAGTTTTTTTCAAATATTAATTCAGTAGTTAAATTGAATTATAGTTCTTTTACATTTCAATTGCATGTATCTAATAATAGATGGCGCCAGATGTAAAAGCAAAATTTCACCTTAATTTGTAAAGGACTTTTCTGCAATATAGTAAAAAAAAAAAAAAAGTAAGAATTGATTAAAAAAAAAAATTTTTTTATATTACTTGTTTACTCCCAAGTATCACTTTGTGTACCCCACAATAGAAACCCTTGTATGAGATGATATTATCTGAGAGCAAGGTTAAAAAGCATCTTTCCTTTCTGTCTTTCTTTTATTAATTAGCCGGAAGAAGCATCATCCCCTTGCATGGTATCTGCTCTATGAGACACGACAACACATCAGTTTCTAGATAATTTTAGACTCCCAACTTACCAACAATGTAGTCATAGGTGTCCTTGATGTCCGTCGTAGTTTCAGGAGCGTGTCGCTGCGCAGCCATCGAAAGCAGCAGAATCGGAAGCAAATGCGAAGCGGCGTAGGGCGTCGTGTAGGTACACTCTGCTGTTATGTTGTGGGGATCTCGTGTGCCGGTGATCTTTGTCAGGTTTTCACGGCTGATTCTATAAATGATTCTGGAATAACAAGAGCATAATAAGTGTTTTATCTATTTCCAATGACAAAAGAAAATGACAAACTCCTACTGGATGAGAACAGTGTAAACACACATAAAGAAAAAGTTAATGTCTCATCAGCAAAGTTCCAATATCTTTTTACTTCGGAGTCTCCATACAAGGCCAGGCAACCTGCTATACGGTGTCTGTCCATGATCTCGTCTTTTCCACAGAGCGGGCAATATGGGCTATCAAAAATGTCAATATGGTGCAGATAGCTAGCCAAACAGTCATGACCCACTGCAAGTCTCAATTCCCCGACAGCTTTTCACGAGTTTTGTCCGGAAATACCCTGCTCCAAAATGTATCTCCAACTATTATTGCAGTGTTGCTGCGTGCGCATAGTAGATCTTTTAGCCTCCTAGGACGTTACCAGGAGGCACCATGGGGAGGTAGATCTACTGTCGCCCCCAAAACAGAATAAGTAGAGGATATTTTTAATTAGTTGTATAACCTCTTGAGGCACAACTTGCATTCTATTGCACATTTTTATTTTGCATGTAGAAAACAAAATTGCAGTTTTAGGCCTTAAGATCATGCAATCTGTAAGAGTGGACAGTCCTACACTGCCATCTATTGAGCAAAACATGAAATTTTTGTGATGTCCATCTTCTGCAAGCATTCGAAAACGGGGAACAAAAAAAATTGAACAAAAAATATCTCATAAAATTATTAATTAATTTTAAATTGTATGTACTTAAGTTATAAGATTTTGTACTTTTACTGCTTGCATTTTTTTTTTTTTTTTTTTTTTTGAGAAAAAAACGCTGTGCATTTTTCAATGTCTTCTACACTGCATTGACTACTTTTTATAAATGTTGTTGATAGACAACAAAATTTTAACGATAGATGGCGCAGCCAGTCCTGACTTCGTAGATGACGCAACTGCGTTGAATAAATAACTGTATGTGCCACGAGGCCAACTGAGTAGAAGGAGAAGAAAAAGAAAAGCAATGTATGTTTGAAGGCGAGACCTGTGGATCTGAAAAGGAATGTTTTAGAAATAAAGTATATTATTAGTTTAAAGTGCAACAATTAATATTTGGTATTTCAGATAATAATTGTCAGTGGGATTTTATATACTAATTATAATCTGATAACTTCATACTAAGAAATGTTTGTTTGAAATAAGACGTAACAAAGTCATTTGCTCATCAAATAATGTTCTGCTCAAAAATGAAATCTATTATACTAAACATGCCAAGCGATTTAATTTTCTTCTTCTTTTTTTTTATAAAATATATTTCAACATACTGTTTTGTAGTCCCTTAAATTAGGAAAAAATTGATTTAAGATAGGGTCTCGGGTCTAAAGAATTAGCTAATTTATTTGTTAAAAATTCTTTCCTATACGTCATTGAACCCATATATCTCATTTAAGTATACACAAAACAGCCCATGATGTATGAAGAGATAAGGACTTTTAAGGGTAACTGCCCTTCATTTGCTTGTTGTATCGTAGAAAACTTGGAAAACTTTTCCATTAGAAATATCTTGTTGTGGCAAGAAGATTATCTATATAGTTTTAATCACCGTCGAGTCTCTTTTGTTTCTGAAAGTAGTGACAGCAGCGGATATTGACAACATATTCCGAACCTGTTGTCTCCAATACACATTACAAATATGGCTGTCAAACTTTTCATTATAAGCTTTTAATAGATTTATTAATATTGATAAAAAATTTATGTTTTTATCAATTAGAAAATCTTTGATTTAAATGAGTTTAATAAAAGAATTTCTTTAATTAAACGTTATTGTAATACAAATAGTATTTAATTTCATAAATTAAAATTAGATCTGCAATATTTTATACAACAATTCATGATGTTAAAATTGTAATTTTAAATATTAAATCATAAGAATGAATGCAGGATGAAATATTATAATAAAATTAACTACTAATTTATTAAAATAGAGAAAATTTACTAGTTATTAATTAATTATTAAATTTATTGAAGCAGAAAAATTTTAATAAGTAATTTAAAATCTTAAATCAAACAAAAGATTCTAGACAATTTATGATTTATCTTCAAAATCAGATTAAATTTAAATAAATAAAATTCGAATTTTCTTATTTACTAAATGCAATAATTCAACCTGAACCAAACTTGTGGCCTATCAAAATTGAAATTTCAATTTTTTAAAGAATCGATGAAAAATATATCGATTATCTTACCTAGGACATAATGAATCGATTCCTTGAGATACTCTATGTTGTTAGAGCTACCATTCCGAGGAACCGTGGATAGCATCAAAAAGTGGTAGCAAAGGAGAAGCCGCATAGGAAGATTGGGAGAGATATCCTCCACTTAGATTCTGTTCCAGATTCATTGCCCTTTTTCACAAATTAATCAGTTCCCGGTTCTAGAATACCAAAATAAATCAATTTTGAAAATTTTTAATTTATCTTTTTTAATATTTATTACACATCTAGTTATTTAAAATCTTAAAGAATTAAAACACATATACACAATTACGTCAAGTATTAAGCAGAATAACTAGGAAGTGAAATGACTTGTTTTATGGCTATATTTATATTATTCAATGAAATATTTTTTTTTAAAATTTAAATACATCCATTTCCAAAAAGTATGAGGTATCCTGTAACGTCTCGGTCTATATTAGACTTATATAGGCTTCAAGAGAGACACTTTCAGGTTCATGAGAATATTTTGATTTTTAATTACAAGCATTAAATATATATATATATATAAGGTCCTCTAGATTATTAGACAAAGAAATTAACAATACCTCCGCAATGGTTTACGATTATGTTAGACCGGGACCTACGGTTTAAAGTGGATTCTGAACCACTACAAACATTCACGGCACCGCCGAGATTCCAACCTTCTGATACCGAGCGCCAGAGCGCTGGACACTCGGCCGTTAAGGCTCTAATGTGAAAAATTTGATTCCTTAAAAAATAAATCATTCGTACTACATTCTACTTCAAAGTGTTTGTGTATTGAAGTATATTTTAACCCTTAAAATTTTGTTTTGTTTATTGTAACATACTCTTCATTTGGTCTTAAAAATCTTTAAGGTCAGCTTTTTGCAAATCTTTTCCTTACTGCATATTGAGTGCCCAATTATTTATAATTCAGCAGCCAGATAAAATGAAATTTATCTTAGAATTCTACAATCAAATATAGGTGTTTAGATTTTGAAATTATCTTTTATGTTTTTGGCAATTACTTTTACTGCCCATATGCAAATGTGATTCTAAAAGCTTTTTAATGTATATTTCACATCTCAAATAAAAACTGTTTAGCAATCTTAACTCAGACATTCTTCAGTCATATTTAAACAAAACACGATAAAGAATCCTTTTAAAAACTAAGTTTGTTTTTGCTATTCGAATAGATAAAAGAAATAAACGCATATTTTCTATTGAATTCGTAAAAACAAATTGTAAACATATCAAAAATAGTTTCAAAACCATCGGCAGAAAAGTGTCTATGCTTATTTTTCTGCAAAAGGCTGCAAAACTTTATCAATTCCAGAATAATTTCGAAATAAATGCATTTCTAGTGAATATCAAGGCTGTATTGTTGTTGTTTTTATCCCACTTGGTAGACATCTAGACCAAGCCCCCGAACCGTGTGTTTTCATGGTTGAAGGGAAAGGGGGCAGCTTTTGTTGTGATGGAGCACCCGTAGGAAGAAGTCTGACTCTGATTTTTTGCGGGGGTAGGGTTGGCAGCCTTGCACTCAACAGCCATATTAAACCGGGAGCTACGGCTTAAAGTGGATTTCGAGCCACTATAAACGTCCCTGACACCTCCGGGATTTGAACCTGACACCTATGACACACCAATGGCCAGAGCTCGACCGTTCAGGCCCCTAAGACTGCATACTAGTGACAATATCATTTAAAAAATATTGTTATTTTTAATATTTAATGAAACTAAAGACTTGACAGGGCGTAATGATAGAGTGACTAGGGCTCTGGCCTTGGTACCACAGTTTTGGGTTCGAGTCCCGGCTGTATCATAGATGTTGGTAGTGGTTTGATGTCCACTTTAAACCGCAGATATCGGTCTAACATGACAGCTGCATGAAGAGTTGACCACCCTGCTCCATAAAAGGAAACATCTCATGTTTCGGAATCTGCCAATAGACAGACGACCATGGTACACCATGGACTGTTACGTCATTGAAGAAGAAGAAAAATTGTATGATTCGAAAGCGATTTTCAAGATTTCTGTACATTGTTTTAGAAAAAAGTTTTTAAATGAAAAAAATCTATCAAAAAATGAGTACAAAAAATCGTCATTTTTACTATTTAACATTGCTTCAATATGAAATATCAAATACAGTAAGATTTCGTTTTATTGAAGATGATTAAAATATGCTGAAAAACTGATAAGATCCTGATCTAGATTCTAATGATAGACTTACAGACAGATATTGACTTCAAGATTTTAATTTGTAACAATGGCAAATAATAGGTCCGGATGGCCGAGTGATTAGCGTTCGATGCCACAAGTTTCGGGTTCCAGTCCCAGCAGTGTCATGGATGTTTATAGTGGTTCAGAATCCACTTTAAGCCGTAGGTTCCGATCTAATATGACTACTACTACTACATCACACCACATCACAGTGCCAAGAGCTGAGTTGAATCTTTACAGTTTGGGAATGATGTGGGTGAGAGTGTGATGCTCTACTGTCATATGAGACCGGGACCTACCGTTTAAAAGTGGATTCCGAGCCACTACAAATATCCATGGCACCGCCGGGATTCGAACCCAAATCCAGTGGTACTGAGCACCAGAACGCTAGCTGCTCGGCCATCATCTAATATGACTACTACTACACCACACCACATCACTATGGTAGAGCTGAGTTGACTAACAACTCTACCCCGTAAAAAAACCCGCAACTTCTCCTGTCTCGAAATCTGCCAGTAGCCAGACGGCCATGGATGTTTTTCAGTTCGGAATCTACTTTAAAGCATTGGTCCCTGTCTAATATGACTTTTGGACGTAGGGGCTGACAACCCTACCCCCGAAAAAATGAAATATGCCAGTAGGCAGACGGCCTTGCCCCCCCCTTCCGCCCCATGGGGCTGTTGCGCTTTTGAAGAGAAAATTATTAGTTGTAATAAAAGATATTTATTTAGTGAACAAAAAAATCTCTCACTTTCTACTTACATTAATGTTAAAAACGAAAACATTTATATTCTCTTAGTGAGAGTGTTTTCAAAAAACAAAAAATGTACTCGAAACATGCGAATGTGTTACAATTATGTGATATATAATGACAGGTTATTGATAGAATTTTATAATATTCAGTGCTTGATTATTATTATATCATTTCTCATTTTGTTTCTTTATCATTATCTTTGGCCTTTTCAGGTTTGGTTTGGTTTAGTTCGTCGCTCTACTATCATCTTGCCCTTTCCAGGCAAGACAAGGGGGCATGTTTGCAAATCATTTTATTCCAAAGACATTTACTTTTAATAAAAGGAGCCATTATTATTTAATGCCAGTTTTCATCAAAGATGTATTGATTATGTGAAAAAAAAAAAACATTATGTCCGTGCATTTAAATCCTATTCCATTTTTCAAGTGTTGTTGTGACTAATCCTCAGTCTACGGTAGCGTGGGACGGACACCCCATGAAAAGTCTTCTGGACGGGGAGGGAAAGGGAGCAGTTTCTGTTGGGATAGAGCTTCCGTTTCTCCCATACAATGGAAGCTTGACTTGGTTCTGTATCGCTGAAGAAGAAGGACAGTGCCTTCCGGGGATTTTTAGGGGAACGACTCCTCATTTTAATCGTATGGAAGAAAACTGGGAAACCTCATCCAAAGTAACAGCCTGACGAACGAAGTAAGATGCTAAACATCAGAAACGCCATCGAATTTGAAACAGTGTCTACAAATAACCGATCCCAAATAACACCAGCGGCACACGTTACCACTGTGTCAGGAGTAGGGCTTTCAAGTTTGAAATAGTATACAAAAGTTCAATGATATATTAACTCACACTTCTTTTGTTTAACTTGTTTCTTAATATTTATTTAAGCTTGTAACTATTTCGAATGGATCAAGATTCAGTAATATTTTATAAATAGGCTCAATTGTAAATAAGTTTCAATTCTAATACTTCTTCTTCGTTGGCGCAACAGCCCCATGATGGGCTAAGGCTATCAGCCTACCTACAATATCTTGAGACAGGAGATGCTTTATTTTTTTTTACGGGGTAGGGATATCAGCCCATTCTCTATCATTTAGACAAAGACCTGCAGTTTAAAGTGGATTCCAAACCCCTACATAAGATTCACGGCACTCCGGGAATCGAACTGAAAAAACCAGACACCAAGCCCAGGCTGGTCACTCAGCCCAATTCTAATACTAGCTTTTTACAATAAGTGTATCAATGCAATGGAATTTAGTAATAGTTTCCTTCATATTTGTTTTTTTTTTTTTGAGGATTATTTTAAACAGTTTATTATTTCTGTAAAAAAAACTGTTTTTAATTCTCACTATGAAAAAACAAGCCAATGCAGGGAAATATTTCTTTTAAACGAATTAAATATTATTTTTATTCAATTAGGTTATTAATTTTATAATTTTTCAAAATGAAATATATATATATATATATATATATGGCATCTATGGCGCACCATACAAATTTTCTTTTACCTAAAAAAAATCTATCGAATTTTTTTTTATCATTTTATTTATTTATTTATTTCTATAGATTTAACTGCCATTTTTCAATATGCTAAAGGGAAAATTAAAAAAAACTTTTAAGTGTGTATTAAACTGCGTTCTTCCAAACTAATAGCTTTAAAGCTATAAAGGAGCTTTCAAGTAGGGAATAATCAGATGATTTAAAATGTACTGAGTAAGCTTATCTATAGATAAAATTCTCAGATTTCCATATTCATAATCATTCAATAAAAGAATGAGATAAATTTTTAAGAGTCCATAAACAACTTGATAACAAAATATTAGCATTTGCAGTTGAATAAATGTTATTTTCACTTCATTTCAACATGCTTATCAATAAAAATTAATTAATTTTTATTGTAATGGGTTTTAATTTAAAAATTGTGTTTGATTAAAAATTATTTAAAAGAAAATAAACAAAGCAACTTTACACTGAAAATCTCAAATCCCCTTTTGTGTAGTCGATGGATGCACCCAGAACATCACCAGCACAATTGAGTTACCAGAACAGGAAACAACAAGCTAAGCAAATTAGCAAACGTAAGTTTCTCAACATCATCAAGAACAGTTGTGAGAACTTTAGATTCTAGCTTATTTTATTTTATTCGAGATTTGATTTCTCACAAGATTAAAATCAATCGATAATTCCCAAAAAGAATACAGTAAACTCGTATTATTATCTTTGGTAAAATTTTTTTATTATATTATCTGTAATCAGCTTTGGTAATAATGCCTATTTTACTTTAATTTTTAATCTTTTAGTTTAATATTTAGCATAATAAGAATGTAAGGAGAAATAATCTAAATAAGTATTTAGTAAAATAATTCCTTTTCATTGTAATAATAATTATCGTCATATAACATCATTGTTAAAAGAACAATATACATACAGATGCATGACAAAGAACAGAAGAGAAAATCTGCATGCAACATACAGATGCATGACAATGTATATATAGATGCATGACAATGCACAGATGAAAATCTACATATAAATGTATGGCAATACAGATGAAAATGCACGACAATTTACAAAGGAAAATCTACATACAGAAATGACAATGCACAGATGAAAATCTGCTTACAGCTGCCCTGACAATGTACGGATGAAAATCCACATAAAGATGTATGACAATGTACAGGTGATGAATGCTAAAAATCTACATATCACGTACAGGTGAAAATTTACACACAAATGCATGACAATGTATAGATGACAATATACATACAGATGCATGGCAATGAATAGATTTATAAACAGATAATATTCAGATGATATCTACATGCAGCCTGAAACCTACATGCAATATACAGATAAAAATCTATATGCAGGTGCTAAAAATCTAATATATTTGACAGATGAAAATCTATATACAGATGTATAAAATACATGGCCCACATATATATGCATAACAATGTACAGATGGCAATATACATACAGATGCATAGCGATGTACAGATATACACATACAGATGCATGACAATGCACAGATGAAAAATCTACATATAAACATGGCAATGTACAGATGTACAATAATGTACAACTGATAATCTACCTAAGATGTGCGTGGCAGTGCATGCATGCGTTGTACAAGCAAAGTATGCAGAAGTACGACATTTACATTTTTGGTCTCCAGATATATCTTATTTGTTTTTCGTTTTTCATTTAATAGATGTTTAAACAAAATTCACTAGTTAAATAATGAACTCTCGTATTTTTATGTTAATTTTTAATCCACCTTTTATATTGAATATAAAAATTATTATGCAAAAAATCCCTTATTATCTAAAAAATTAAGAAAAATTAAATCTTTTCTAGTTTGTGTGTGGCTTTCATAATAATTTGTTTAATTTAAATGCATTTTCTCTCAAAAATGCACCTTTTTTCCCTTTCAGCTATGTGATAATTCGGATGCAAAAATTTGATTGTTTCAAAAACATTATGAAATTTCTTAAGAATTTCTTTTCAGCCTTAAATGTGTTTTTGCTGAAATGAATTCCATGAAATTTTTAAGAAATACTGAAACCAATCCGATTTGCCAGACGGGCTGATAAGCATTATTTATTTTGATTATTTGGTTTTATTTTCATCTGTTTTATTTTTATTTAAAATATTTGTTTATTTAGAGATTTTAGGTCTGGTTTTGTAATTCCTTCTACTAGCTCCCCTCTCCCTATATATATCTTGTTCTAATTTTCAATCGTTAACAAAATACTTTTTAGTCATCCACTCAAGGTCCAAATACATTTTTTAACTTGTAGTGGATGACACTGGATGTTAATACAGTTTTTTCAAATATTAATTCAGTAATTAAATTTAATTCATTAATTTTAGCTTTTTTTAGATTTAAGTTGCATATATCTCCCAATAGATGGCGCCAGTTAAACTTAAAAAAATGAATGAAAATTATTTATAAAAAGACTTTCTGGAATATAGTGAAAAAAAGTAGGAATTGAATTTAAAATTTTTTTTTTTTTTTTATATTACTTGTTTTTATTGCACAAAGGACAAAAATTAATATAATCTATGTTCTACTCAGTATCAGTCTGAAATGTTTTTAATCTGGATGGAAAATAAGGTTTCTGAACACCCCCTTAATGCCACACAAACTAATTGAATTTATATGAAACAGGTAAAATACATGAAAATTTGCGTATGTGAATTTACTTTTTTGTTGCCTAGTTATGCTGACTAATTGCCTCAGAATTAAATTATCTTATTCTTTGCCATTATTCAATATTTTTATTTAAAAAAAAAGAACTTTCTTATTCAAGGAATAGTAAATTATATTTAATGATGAAATTAAAATATTACATTTTTTAATTTTATATTTAAATTACTTTTTATGCATAATGTAGAGGATAATATTTAATAAAATAGGATAAAATCGAATATTTACAACGTGATAAAAATTTATTTTTTAAAACTGATATCTAATCAATATAAAAGTTTATGATAAAAAGCTTGAAACTGTTTTTAATCTTTAAATTCCAACTAAGTAATTTAATTATATTTATATAAATTATGTAGCTAACAGATACTTATTAACATGGATAATGCTTCGTTTATTTAGATAAGAAATCGTCGAACTTATGAACTCTTATTTTTTTCATTTTAGAAGAATTTAACCACTAAATATTTTTCAAAATAACTTTAGAATTTCTTCAGTCGACCTTGAAAAGATATCTCAGTTTTCAAGAAGATATCATTTTATACCACATTGCTTAGAGCTGATACAAATCAAGTGGATAAGTCAGAATAATTTATTCGCCAGCCCGAAGGCACACGAAACATTCAAGCCCGAATTGGTCCACGTTACATGATATACATATAGAAGATTAAATTTTGGCGTTTCAACATATTTTTGCATTCCTCTATCTTCTTTTTAATTATTTTATAGGAAATTTTTCAGTTTATTTTACCTATTTAAAAGAAAAATTGTTAATAATGATGAAGTTTTTTTTTTCTGTTCAATTTCTAGCTGTGAAATGTGAAATTATTATCGAATAATGTCCATAATTATCGAAAATATTTTCGAGCAAAAAAAAGAACCAAATTTTCCATATAGTTTTTCCTTCAAAGGACATAAAATTATGATATTGATTGATACACCTCAGGATATTCAAATGGTATATCAAATACTTTTTTAGTACATATACTTAGGACGCTTATTATTAATTTTCATTTCATAATATTATATTTAAATGCTATATCAAATATTTTTAGCATGCACACTTTATGTTATTATACGTCACTTTTAGTATGGCGTTCATTATTAATTATCCTTTTATGATGTTATATTTAAATGGTATATCAAATGTTTTTTAGTATGTATACTTATGGCGTTTATTATTAAATTTCATTGTTATATTTAAATGGTATTTCAAATATTTTTAGTATAGTATACTTACGGCGTTTATTATTAATTTTCATTTTAAAATATTATATTTAAATGTTACATCAAATATTTTTAGTAGGGTATACTTAGGGCGTTTATTATTAATTATTATTTTACGATTTTATATTTAAGTGGCATATCAAATATTTTTAATATGGTATACTTAGGGCGTTTGTTATTAATTATTTTTATGTTATATTTAAATGATGTATCAAATATTTTAGTATAGTATACTTAGGGCGTTTTTATTAATTTTCATTTTATAATGTTATGTTTAAATGGTATATCAAATATTTTTAGCATGATATACTTAGGGCGTTTTATTATTAATTATCATTTTATAATGTTATCTGCAGTCAAGAATGAACGTGATAAGACAACTTATTTTATATATTAATATCCACAATAATAACAATATTTAATCAAAAAAAAAAATTTTTAACTCAGTTCCTTAACAAAAAAACAAATTTTGTGTGGCAATTTTTTAAGCGTAAAATAAGTTATTTTTTTATAAAGAATATTTTTAGATAATACAAATTAAAATATAACTTGAATAAATGTGTTAATAATTATAATAAATACAACATTATAACTACTTATCGAATGATATTGTAGATCATGGCGATCAAAAACTTATGACATTCTGTTTCTGTCATTCATTAATGATCTTATATCAAAATATAAAACTCAAGCGAGCTATACCTTTCCTATTTCTTAGAAAATATTACTTTGGAAACAAAAAAGGAATCCTGCAGTGCCACGATCCAACGACTGAAAATAGCATTGCTGTTGATGTATATTGTTGTTTGTTGTTTTTTACAAAACATGATATTTTATTTGAAAATTCAATTTATCTTGTCCAAAAAAAATAGCAAAAACAAAATTTTAATTTCTATTGGAAAAATTATATCAAATAACAGTTTGTGCAACAAAGATATATAGTATTGACCAATAACTATAAAATAGAATAGCTATAAGAATTATTTTTTATCTTATATGAATTTGATGTATGGTGTTGTTTCTTAATAACAAAAGAAAAAGACAGTAAAAAAAAATTACTTTTTATTTAAAACTTATTTTATCTCATTTTATGCCACAAATGTATAACACAAAGGTTGCAACCACCTAAATAGCAAACCTAACTTCCCACCTATAAATAGCGAACCTAACTTCCCCACCTAAATAGTGAACAGCAAATAATAAAAGAATAAGATGGAGGGAAATTATGCAAGTAGAAAAATAAAAACAAATTCTCAGCTTGAAAGTTTTATTTGCTTTTAATGTTTTGTTATTATTAATATTTAATAACTGTAAGCTATTTATAAAACAACAAGAATACAGAATTCAAAAGAACAATAATTCAATATAAAAAGAACAAGAATTCAACAAAAAAAAAGGTTTAGCAATTATTTATTTTTTTATTTCATACAGATTTTAAATGCTACATGTAATATAACATCAATAGTCTGCCATAAAAGCATGCAAATCATTGTCATCTTTGCACTGGATATCTTCTTTGAATTATGTCCGAGGCCTTTTCGGCAACCATCATGGTTGGCACGTTGGTGTTACCACCTGGGATACCTGGCATCACTGATGCGTCGACCACTCTTAAATTTCGAACCACCTTCACCTGAAATGATTTGAATCGCACAAAACAATCAATTATCACTGTTTACTGATGCAATGAAAGGTAAAGTATGCATAATATTCTTTTATATTAGGAAAACTCACTGAATGTGATGTTACTATAACAACGATAAAGAGATTTTGTTAGAAAAAATCAAATACTACAATACCCAATAAAGTAAGACCAATTATTTTCTTCTTTCAAAAACTCTTTATTTATTCTTCCACATTTTATTTCTTCGCCTAAAGTAATCCCCTCCGGACACAATGCACTAATGCCAACTTTTTTCAATCCTCAATGCATGCTAAAAATGTCATCGGCAGGGATGGCCTTCAAAGCGCGTTGCATCTCTTCAATCGACTCAAAACGGTGTCTCCAGAGGGGGTCTTTTGAGTTTGAGGAATAGCCAAGAAGTCGCACGATGTACAAATCAGGTGAATACATTGGTTATGGAACGATATGGGTTTCATTTTTTCACTTGAAATTTATAGTACCGAATTTTTTAAATTTAAATTATTTTTATTTTTAATTTTTAAACTTTTTATTTTTCTTATTTTATTTATTCTTAGTATTTTTTTAATTTTTGAGAAGTACCATTTTTTTTAAATTTTTAGAAACGTTATTTTATCATATGCTAACATTAAGCAGCCAATTATTAATTGTAAATGTATATATTAATTAAAATGAAGGGTTTAAAAAGGGGTCTATCCTATTGGTAATCCGTAATCAGGTATGCCAGTTGCCAGATAGAAAAATATAAAATTTATATATTCCGAAAGGATAATTGTTCAAGTCATGATTAAATCCAAGTCAAAACCAATTTAGAAACCATTCTCGGATGACATTACTTCTCGAATAAGTAGTAAAGTTAGATCATAACTATGATTTGCTTGGCATTATTTTTCATTGAGTGATTTAGAATCACATTTGATTTCGAATGTCAAAAACTTATTAACGATTTCAGACCATTTTATTCACAAATTGGCAAAAATTTCTTTTCTATACTTCCTTTTACTAAAAATAATCATTTTCTTTAAAAAAATATTGCCAAAGAAGTTTTAAATGAAGTACAATTTTTTTTAAATAAAAAAATCATCTGTAAGACTACCAAAATTAGATACGTATTTATTGTTCTTTAATACTGAGGATTTTATACGATATCCGTGATATTAATCAATTCTAATTTTCTAGCCTTTTCTTCCTAATTTTTGTCTTATATTCAAATCGATATTTGATAAATTAACTTAATTTTTTATTTATAAATAGTTGGTAATCAACTCTAATCTTTAAGGCATAGCAATTTAATTTCCATTCAACTGTACTGCCAAGTCGGACGAATCCTGCCAAATAGGAGAAAAAAAGGCATAGAAAAAAAGAGCTTAATTTTTTAAAAGAATCATATAAATTATTTACATAATTAAAATTTTAAATTACATAATAACAAAAAGAAAAAAAATTAATTATTATTAATCAATTGATGTTTCTGCTGGTTCTCCGTAGTAGAGACCGGCGATGGAGTTCCTTGATGTAACTGCCGTTTTATGTGTCCCCTGTGCATTGCATAATGGTTATCTGGCCAAAGGAACCTATTTTAAATTAACATTTTTTAGTTAGTTTTGTTAGTGTCACATTCACTCGGAAGTTCGATATCATTGCAGTCGCTGCTTTTAGAAACAAGGAGACTCGAGGGCGATTGCAACAAAGCGTCATGTATCGATATTCAGGGTGCTTGGTGAGATGTTTTAGAACAGAGGTAGGTGACGAGGATAAGAATTTACCTCCCATAGGGAGTATTAGCAAATGCAGCTGATTGCAAAGGTTGACAGAAATAACGATAGCTTTTATTAGAGGTTAAAATGGATAGAGGGTTCTTACAGTAGAAATTATAATTAGGGATGTATCAATTTTGAGTAGGTTTGAGAAAATTTTTGCACCACAAGAATATCGGATAGATGCGAGTGGATGAAATTTTTTAAATCTGCAAATAAGGCAATATGCATTCCAGTAACAAACGTATATTGCGATTAAGTGTACAAAGATTATGGAGTGTTTGTGTGGGTAACTCTTATTAAGGATTAAAAATGACTTTATATTCTCCATTTATTTTTAGTTTGAAATGGGATGTTCTACACCGTCTTTACGGGTAAAAGATGAATAAATTCACGTAGAATTCTTTTGTATGTTCTCATTAAAAGAATTATTTTGAGAGCTCTGGATGGAATTTTCGAATACCGTGGGTGTTGAGATATTTTCCGTACTGAATTTCAATCAGGGAATTAAATTTAAATGGAAAAAAAATTAAACGCATCCATTTATCATGCATGGGATTTTTGCATCATTAAAAATTATTCTCTGATTTATTATATGTCACACGTAAAATGAACTCGAACTAGCCACTCGGCCATTAGCCCTTTTTTTTTTAAATTATCTACTGTGCGACTGGTTCCATTTGTACAAAAACTCGTCGGTGCAGTTCTGGTTATATTATTATTTGACCGTTTTATTTTTCTTCATAAATAACAAACAGCGAATTGTAAATAATTTATATAAATAAAAATAAAATAAATATAATAATATTATAAAAAAGATGATTGAATAATCACAAATGAAACAGCAGCAATATAAATAGAAAATGACTAAAATGACAAGAAGAAAATTCCAGCAAGGAAATATCAATTACAATTTTAAAAATGCTCTCATAGCACGCCATTTGTTTTTTTCTCGCTCTATTCAAGCTGACAAATGCAATTTTTTTTGTTCCACTCACTTGTAGCGCGCATGCGCAATTCTGTCAAAGACAAAACAGTGTACATGTAATTGAGCTTTTCTAAAAGTGGAAACCTTGCCCTTCTGGTCTGTTCGAATGTATTCAATTAAAAGGATTTCTTCGTATTAAAAAAGGATTCAGTTACGTATTATTATTATTCAATTCCTTCTATTAGCTCACACTCTCCCTATATATATCTTGTTCAAATTTTCAATCGTTCATAAAAAATACTTTTTATTCATCCACTCAAGTTCAGTACATTTTTTTGAACTTGTAGTGGATGTTTTTCAAATATTAATTCAGTAATTAAATTAAATTAATTAATTTTAGTTTTTAGATTTAAGTTGCATATATCTACCAATAGATGGCACCAGATAAACATAAAAATGAATGTAAATAATATTTTGACATCCATTTTTTTTCGAATAATAATTCGATTATTTTTAAAATCCATAAAAGATGATTATTTTTAAAATCCATAAAATATGATTATTTTAATATGTATTAAATACAATTGAACAAATTTAAGAAAGGGATGAGATGACAGGATTTTATAGTATTCGCGAAGAAAAGATTTTTCGCGCATATATAACAAAATATTGAAAAAAAAAAAAAAAAAACCGAACACAAAATACTATTGGGAAAAAAAAAAAGAAAGATAAGAAAATGTTTTTATTTTCTTTAAATATTTACTTCAGCCATGGATTTCTCTTTCTTTTTTTTTTTTTTTTCTCAAAAGTTTAAGCATTAATATTTAATGTCCGATTAAAATTAAAACTGAATTCGGAATCAATTTAAAAAGATTTTCAATAAAAAAGGAATAAAAATAACGAGCAAGTATAAAAAAATAAATCTATAACAAAAAGATTATTGTATAACCGCAAAGGAAACAGCGGTAATATAAACACAAAATGAGTAAAATAAAAAGAATAAATTCAACAAAAAAAATATCAATTGCACTGTTTTAAAAATGCATTCTCTCTCATAGCACGCCATTTTGTTTCCTCGTGATTCAAGCTGACGAATAGAATTCTCCTAGCGCGCATGCGCCATTCTATCAAATTCAAAACAATGTACGTTGAGCTTCGAAAAGTGGAACATTTGACGTTTCTCGTCTGTTTCTTGTTGTTCGAATGCACTCAATTAAAACCGACTTCTTCCATCACAAGGCTTTTTTATTGTTATTTCTGGTTATTCTGTTTCAATCAAAAAGGCGAAATGAAGGGGGGACATTTTGTTCCTTTCGATATTAAACGTTAAAATTACCTTTTTTTATTGAATCAATATTTAAATAGGCCATCAAATTTAAAAAAAAAAAAAATTTATAAATCGTACACGAGACCCGATGATGTTAAAAAGAAATAATTAAAAGGCCAGCATATGAATGCAGCCACTGCTTCGAATAGCAATACTGAAAGCATCTCGCATCGAGAATCAGGAAAGGCATAAGGCTAGAAATTGCGAGTGAAAACCGCGAGTACAGAAAGAAATAAGAAATTTAAAATTTGAAAAGGAATCAAAAATGGCAGGTTTAGGACAGGGATGGGCGCACTCTTCTATCCGGCCACGGATACAATTTTAATTTGACGATCCGGGGCAAAATATACATCTACATATTATATTTTTTTTACTTTGATTAAATATTTTCCTTTTTCAAAGGACTCCTGAACTTTTACATTCTCTATTTTGTGCTCCAAAACATAAATCGAAGAAAATAGCAAGCAGAGACAGCTTGACCTCACCGGTAAAACATTGGTCTGAAGTGAAGTTCTTTTTTAGATACAGTTAGACTGGCTCCAACAAGGTTACCTCATTCTGTGGGAGTAGACACATGGGAATCCAATATAGTGAATGAGACCTCACATGGTGGCAACGCGCATTTTAAGCTCCAGCCAGCTGTTTTTCTTTTGGCGCGAGTTCTGATATTATTGACTGCGTGTTGAAAAGATTTCTGAACATAAATTATCATTGTGAATAAGGATGAAACGCCCATTAGCGCGCAGTTAGTGCTTGTTTAGTTTTTTTTTTTTGAGTGAGGGGCAAAAATCGCTAAAACTCAGTTCATCCAGAGTGCCGCAGCTTTAATGATGAATGGACCTGGAAATATTTTTCGTTACAGTTGTACAGGATAAACCAGCGTGTCTC
>BPLR01014472.1:0-108083 GCA_021605095.1 Caerostris extrusa
AGTTAGAAACTATCCCCAGATAAAACAAATAGTTCGTTAAAAAAAAGATTTAAGACACCTTGGTAAAAAAAATAGTGCCGCGAAATCGCGTGTTTCCGTTGATAGAAATACTACAAGAAAAGGCTTTTTTGTTTAGACAGGCAGTGTTTGTTGAAGCAATTGTTTGTACCGTCAAATAAGTTTTTGAATCCCAAACTGGTTTTTGAATTTTATTACTTATTTGTTTAGGGGGGATGTGAACAGAAGTATATTGAAGGACCGTAAACCAATATAGAGATTAAGAATTTGTTTTTAGAAAAATCCAGTTATTTTTCTGAAGCAAATTTCTAATTTGGCCTGTTTAAGTCTCTAGAGAACATTAAGCGTTTATAAGGGATTCAATGAACGAAAAATTAAAACTGGAAATAATATATATACTTGGACATAAAAAATTATTCTTTACAAACTGCTTAGAATTTGTTTCATTTTTAAAACGTACTACACTGTTTTGCATTGCTTTACATGTTTAATTTTACTTAATAATTCATGTACTGGCTCGATATTCTTTTCTGAGTGGTCTGATGGTTGAGAGATGTTTTATTAATGTTATATTGATAAATTAAATTACTAGTCAAATATTTAGGTAAGAATCAGGTAATTTGTTCATAACCGGAATTTCACGTTTTCAATTTCCCAATACAAGGAACCTTATAGATTTTTAAAGGAAGCTCATTTGTATGATGGGGGAAAGTATACAAAGATTTAATATAAAGTCGCAGACAGCAATATATATATATTTCTAGTTTATATCAATTTTTAAAAGAACGTTATCCTCTGCAAGTTAACCAACTAAGACAAATTTAACTTTCTTTAAGAGGCTTGTATAGTATTTGACACATTTCTACATTTGTACCATGATCAGAATCATTTTCACAGCAAGTCAGAATATTAAACAATTAAATAAATAAAAAATATACCAATTACTGATTAACTACTCTGCAATTAAATTACCACTCAATTACATAATCACAATTAACTCTTGATGCATATAACCATCAAAATATCATGTTTTGTGAAACTTACCTTTCAAGTACCACTCCACTTATGTATTTTCAGTTATATTATATCTAATTGCTTCCAGCACACAACTATTATACAGTAACCACACCATATTAATCTGTTTTTCTTGAAAATCCATATTTCTTTCTATTCCTGTATTATAATTATAGATCAAGATTGACTAGAGGTAATAAGAAGCTCTGAAATATTTTACTGTATATATATTGATTTACATGTTTTTATTTTTAAACAGGCTGCAATATTTATTTTTTTGTGAATTCTTTTTCAATGTGGTGTATGTGATAAATTTATTGACCAGTTTCTTTTTGCAGCAATAATAATAGTTTCTTGACAATTTAATATGTACACATTCATTTGCAAATTCGTTTAAATATCTAAATTTTTCTACATTTTTCATATTATTAAATGGAATATTAATATTTTTCCAATGTTAAAAGAAATATTTTTATATATTAATAGCCTTACAAGTGTATCTTAACAATATTTTGAAAAAAACTTCTTTTTTTTTCTTGTATTTGATTAAATTTGTCCCAAAAATAAGAGTGTTCTCTTATTATTTTTCTATTTCATTTAAATTTAAATATCATTAATAATAAATTAAAATATTTATAAATATTAAATAAACAATTATCAAATGTTTTACCTTGAAAATGAGGAAAACCTAAAAAAGTCAAAAGCATGAATAACAATAGAAAATTCTATCCCAGTATAAAGACTCCATATAATAAAAGCTGGTAAAAGCTACTGTTTCTTTGACTTGGAAAAGAACTATCCTTGTAACGTATCTGCTATATTCTGCTGAACCTAGAACGGCTTCTGAAGAAGGACACTTTTTCGGCGAAGGTTCAATTGGTTTTCATTTAAATTTTTTATTTACAAGCATTATACAAGCTATATAGCCTGTAGAACTCAGGGTTAATACATGATTGTTACAGTAAAATTCTTTAAAACGTAGATCCCGGTCCAATATGATCGTAGAGCGTTGTGGGAGTAGTGTTACTCGTGTCCGTAGCCTATCTTCCAGCTACGCGTGCCCTGGATAGTGCTAAAGGAATAACGTCGGTGCAGCTCTTGTTTATGGCATTAAAATAACTGTCTCTGTATTGGCAGCTGCATTAGAAATATATGTATATATTTCCAAACAGAAAGATGTAATAAATATGTGTGTTCTTTTATGCATGGCTATATCAACCTGTGTCTTAAAACAAAATCAATAAAGGTATTAGAAATAAAAAACCTTGCAGCTTGAAATCATAAAATTATGGATTAATATCAATCCTAGTAATACTCGCATTACACATTGGAAGTGAAGATAACAAAAAATAAAAACGAATAATATTAAAAATGATCCTCATGAAATGGATGAATCTGAGTCCTGTTATCCATGACTAAATCCTCGGCTCTATTTTTGTCAGCAGTATTCTGGATCAGCTCGATTCACTATTTGCAGTCGGTTTCTTTTTTTTATATCAAATATTAAAATTATTGAATATAAAGAAGAAACTGCAATTAAAAACTTTTTGAATTACAATCTGTAATCCATGATTAACCGTAGAGATTTCTTTGCTTATTTAACCAGAATGGTTAGCCACCATACATGAAACGTCGACGAATAGTGACAAATCGACGACAAGATGGCAGATATGAACCCGTTGCAAGACTGGCGGTTGTCGCAATTTACTTTGCATTGTACAAACTGTCCTTCGCTACAAATTCAATCCTTTTATAAGTTAAAAACAAACCTCAAGGATATCGGTGTTTTCTAAGAATAAAGGATCCAATTAATATTTTCAGTTAAAAATAACATTCACTTCAGAAAAGACTTGACACGTCTAGTGATTTCTCGTCCAGATACTGAACTACTTCAAGACCAAATATGATCACTCGACGATGAATAAATCTGTAGGGCAGAGAATTTAAAAAGCAGTCAAATATTAAGCTCGTTTTGTTGGCGATATTCTTGAATCAGCTCGAATCACAATTTGCAATCGGTTTCTTTCTTTATAGTATATTACATCTTTTACTGAATATGAAGAAGGAAATGCAATTAAAAACTTTTGAATTACATCCTGTAATCCAAGATTAACTGTAGGATTTTTTCCTTATTTGATCAGAAAGGTTAGCCACCATTCATGAAACGTCGACCAATAGTGACAAATCGACTACGAGATGATAGGTAAGAAGGCGTTGCAAGACTTGGTTGTCGCAATTTCCTTTGCATTGTACAAACGGTCCTTCGCTACAAAGCCAATCCATTTTTAATGATTTATTAAAAAAACTCATGGATATCGATGTTTTCTAAGAATAAAAATCCAATTAATATTTTCTGTTAAAAATAACATTCATTTCAGAAACAGACTTGATACGTCTAGGGATTCTGAACTATTTCAAGGCTCCATAAGCCACTCAACGCTGAATAAATCTGTAGTGCAGAAAATCCCTCACCAGAATGTAAATTGCAGGATAATATTTAGGTTTTTTTTTTTTTTTTTTTTTTTTGCCTAAACCTAGGGATTCCAAATAATATTTGTCTTTCCGCTTCCTTTCTAGAACTAAAGAACTACTTAGTGTCCCGTAGAAATATATTTCCAAATAAAGGAGAATGATAGTGGCTAGCGTTCTGGCACTCGGTACCACAGGTTTCGGGTTCGAGTCCCGGCGATGCCATGGATGCTTGTAGTGGTTCGAATCCACTTAGTAGATCCCGGTCTAATATGATCGTAGAGCGTTGTGGGAGTAGTATTACTGGCGTCCGTAACCGACTAAAAATAATTGCCTCTGTATCGCCAGCTGCATTAAAAATATATAAATACATATATACATATTTCCAAACAGAAAGATATAATAAAGATGTGTGTTCTTTTATGCATCCCTATATCAACCTGTGTCTTAAAACGCAATCGATAAATGTGTTATAAATAAAACACTTGTAGCTTGAAATCATAAAAATATTAATATCAATCCCTAGTAATATTCGCATTTCACATTGAAATTTAGGAAGACGAAGAATAATGACGGATGATATTAAAATTGATTTCTCATCAGATGGATACATATGGAACCCTGCTATCCATGACTGAATCCTGGGCTCTATTTTTGTTAGCAATATTCTTGAATCAGCGCGATTCGCTATTTGCAATCGGTTTCTTTCTTTATGTTAAATCTTAAAATCACTGAATATGAAAAAGGAACTGCAATTAAAAACTTTTGAATTACAATCTGTAATCCAGATTAACTGTAGAGATTTCTTGCTTATTTAACCAGAATGGTTAGCCACCATTCATGAAACGTCGACCGATAGTGACAAATCGACGACCAGAGGACAGGTAAGAAAGCGTTGCAAGACTTGGTTATCGCAATTTCCTTTGCATTGTACAAACGGTCCTCGCTACAAAAAGTCAGTCCATTTATATGGATTTAAAAAAAAAAGAAAACTCAAGGATATCGACGTTTTCTAAGAATGAAGGATCTAATTAATATTTTCGGTTAAAAATTGCATTCGCTTGCATAGAGAAAGACGTGATACGTCTAGTAATTCGTTGGGATTCTAAACTACTTCATTACCCAATAAGCCCACTCAACGTTGAATAAATCTGTAGGGCAGAAAAATCCCTCAATAGATTTTAAAAGGTAGTAAAATCTTTGTTTTTTTTTTCGCCTAAATCAGCGGTTCCCTGTCATAATTGTCTTGCCACACACTTTCAGAAAAAAAAAATTACTTAGTGTCCCGTAGAAATCAATTTCAAACCAGAAAGATGTAGTGGCTAGCGGGGTTTATTTATGCATCTGTATATCAACCTGGGTCTTAAAGCATAATCAATCAATCATCATCAGCCCCGTAGTGGGCCAAAACCGTCTGCCTACTGGCAAATTTCAAGACAAGAGACGTTATCTTTTTTTACCGGGTAGGATTGTCAGCTCTACGATCAACAGTCTGCAGTCATATTAGACCGGGACCATTACAAACATCCATGGCAACTCCGATATCTCTGGCACCGAGCACTAGTCACTCGGTCATCAGGCCCCACATAAGCAATAAAGGTGTTATAAACAAGACATCTTGTAGCTTGAAATCCTTCACCCACATCCTTCCCAAACTGTATAGGGGCAACTCAGCTCTAGGTATAGACATGGGGTGTGGTGTAGTACTTGTAGCTTGAAATCACAAAAAATTATATTAAATCAATCCTGTAACATTTGCATTATACATTGAAACTGAAGATAACGAAAAATAATTAAAATAATTACGAATAATATCAAAAAAGGATCCTCATGGGATGGATAAGGTACTATCCATGACTGAATCCTTATCCCTATTTAGGTTGGCCGCATTCTTGAATCAGCGCGATTCGCTATTTGCAATCGGTTTCTTTCTTTATGTTAAATCTTAAAATCACTGAATATGAAAAAGGAAATGCAATTATAGTATATAACTGTGATTAACCCATATAACCAGGATAGCCTATAACTGGGATTTCGTGTTTATTCAACCAGAATGGTTAACCACTATCCATGAAACGTCAACGAATCGTTTAAATTTCTTCTTTCTTTATGCTTTTCACCACCTGCTTATTTTTTTTTTATTAAATCTCCCCTCTTGAAAATTCACCCAAGCTACGGTCGTTCTACTGTATCGTCTATTGTGACAGAGCCTAAATTGAAATAAACTAAGCTGCTTTCACTTCTCTCTGGGCACCTTGTTCTGAATATTCTGCAATTGTATATACTCTTGTATATATTTTACTCTTTGCAATTGGCCTGATGTCCAATTGGCATAGAGCTCTGGCTTTTGGTACCATAGGCTTCAATTCGAATACTGACGGGGGCATGGATGTTTGTCAGTGGTTCGGAATTGGAGCATAAACGGACAAGTGTCTAGCGCTCAATCAATGCCACGAGTTTTGAAATTCTAGTCCCGGCGGTGCCATGGTTGTTTGCTGTGGTTCTGAATCCCTTTAAACCTATAACTGTGAGAGCGTCACAGAGCCCAGTCAACTTCTCACCCTCGTCTTTCAAACTGCAAAGAGGCAACTCAGCTCTAGGCACCGTGATGTCAATGGTGTAAAGAATATGAAGAAGGAAATGCAATTAAAAACTTTTGAATTACAGCCTATAATCCAGGATTAACTGTGGGATTTTCTGTTGGTTCAACCAGAATGGTTAGTAACATCGAAGAAATGTTTAAATTTCTTCTTTCTTTTTATGCTTTTACCACCACCTTATTTTTTACTAAATTGCCCCTACACTCGAAAATACACCTGAAACTACTATCCTTAGACCGGTATAAACTACAAGTATCGTCTACTGGCACAGAGCCTAAATTTAAATAAGCTAAGATTTCTTTGGGCACCCAGTTTTGAATATTTGGCAACCGTATATAGCTTAAAGTTTACTTTAGTTTGGTTCTTCTGCGTACGAGGGCTTAACAGACCGGGACCTACAGTTTAAAGTTGATTCCGACGGACTACAAACATCCATGGCACCGCCGGGACTCGGTGTGAAACCTGTGGTACCGAGCGCCAGAGAGTTAGTCACTCTGACCCTTCAGGCCCGTATATATTTAAAAGAAACAATTCTTTATTTTAAAAAATGCAATAAGAAGAAGTACTTGCGGGGTAAATTTACAGAGCATCAGACACGCAACTGTAATAAATGGTATCCAGCGAGAAATTAATAATTGTTTTAGATTTTCAATATATCCTAACAAACGTAATAAAGATTTCTGAGATAATTTTGAGTTAACAATATTCCTGACAACAGACACTTGGCTGAGTGATAACGTTCGCAGATGGCATGTAAGAGGAATCAGGTTCGAACCATCTGTTACAGTCACTGTTCCATGGCAGTTATGATGACGATATCACTTGCTGGCTATTGCCATAATGATTGAAAAAGGGCCTGAATGGCCGAGTGGTTAGCGCTCCTGGCGCTCGGTACCCACAGGGTTTCGGTTTCGAGTCCCGGTGGTGCCATGGATGTTTGTAGTGGTTCGGAATCCACTTTAAACGCTGTAAGTCCCGGTCTAATGATCGTAGAGTTGCGGGGGCATTGTTACCAGCGTCCGTATCTTCAAGTTACATGCGCCCCCTGGGTAATGCAAAGTGAGCAACGTCTGCGCAGCGCTTGCCTTAGGCATCAAGACAAGTGTCTAACTGTTTGCCAGCTGCATTAGAAAAAAAGCAACAGCAGGGTAGTTACACTTAAATGTTTTACCAGAAAGTCATGTCCACCCGTCAGCTCACGACATACGTTAGTAGAATATGAGATTCAAAGAAAAAAAATTTTTTTTTCTGAATAAAGGAAAATGAAAGTTTCGAAACTTTGTATAACTTTAAAATTTATAAAAAAAATATGTTGATATTTCTTCTAAAATGTCATATTACAATGAGTTTTTCGTGATATCGTAAACCGAATTTCGTCTTTAAGACAAATTATTTTTCTACACGTTCTTGGAATCATGTTGTAACAGTAGGAATTCGCTGTGCCGGAACGCCATTGTTCGCCAGTTTGCCACGCACGTCTTAAAGAGAATCATTTGAGGCTTACTTGAAAAAAAAAAATTTTAAGTAAAAAGTAATTCAAAACATGTGCGTAGTCGGCACGTGAGTTCGAAACGAAACTTTTACGGATGAATAGTGTGAGACAGTGGTTCTCAAATTCGGGGCGCATTTAAAAATGTACAAATAGTTGTAGGCGCACTATCAGACTTACGCTATTAACTCCACACAGTTTTAGATCCAGATGGCCCACAGACAGGGAATATCAGAGGCTACAAATGAATTTTTAACGTTGAAAATCACATAGACACTAGCACTCTAGTAATGACTCAGTTAGGGGCCTGAAGGTCGAGTGGCTAGCGCTATGGCACTCAGTGCCACAGGTTTCGGGTTCGAATCCCGGTGGTGCCATGAATGTGTGTAGTGGTTCGAAATCGGCGGTCCCGGTCTCATAGGACCGTAGAGCGTCACAGAGCTCAATCAGACTTCTCACCCACATCATTTCCAAACTATAAAGGGGCAACTCAACTCACAGGGCGCCGTGATGAAGTAGTAGTAGCACACCTAGTAGTCAACCATGAATTTTTTTTTTTCTGTAATGCAGCTGTCAATACTGAGACAGTTCATCTTTTATGCCATAAGCAAAAAGGGTTGCACCGCAGTTGCTCATTTAGCACTACCCAGGAAGCACGTGTAGCTTGAAGATAGCGAAGCGATTCACACTACCCACGCAACGCTTATAAGAGAACTGGGACAAACTGGGATTCCAAAATACTACAAACAACCATGGCTACGCCGGGACTCGAACCCGAAACCTATGATGCCGAGCATCAGCCACTCGGACATCAGGTCCCAAATCAGTGGAGCTGTTGCGCCACTGATGATAATAATAATTATATATATATATGCAGGTGGTCTTTCTGGAATGTCAAACAGAAGATCCGGCAATTGGCTCCTTTCTCCTCTTACGCAGCAAAAGAACTGCCTCGTTTGAGGGTTAATTGTGCTTGGTGTAGACATGAAACTTTTGGCTCACTTTGCTAATTCTCTTCGTCGGGAAAGCTGTCCACCAAGTCAGACTTTCTCAGCATTGATGTTTATATAAAATGCTATCTCGGATCCACAATGAAAGAAGATATTTCAAAAGCTATTTTATTATTAACAACAACAAAAAGATGCAATTCATTGCCAGTTTGGCATCTTTGTGACTAAAATATATAATTTTCTTTTGTTTGTCTATTGTTTTCTATTGGGCATGAGGCCGATTGACTAGTGCCACAGGTTTCGGGTTCGAGTCCCATCGGTGCCATGGATGTCTGTAGGGGTTCGGAATCCACTTTAAACCACAGGTCCTGTCTAATATGATTGTAAGAGTGTTGTGCATCGGGCTGACAACCCAACCCCATAAAAAAAACATCTCCTGTTTCGAAAGCTGCCAGTAGTCAGATGGCCTTGACCCACTATGAAGAAGAAATCAACAGCTAATTACAAGTGATTACTTAGTGATATCAACAGCTAATTGCTTAGCACAGCTTGGTCAAATCCGGCCATTAAAAAACCCCTCTAACTTCCTCCTATGATCCTGATTATGCGTTTAAAACTTAAAAATTAACTGGTTCGGATTATAAGCCACTACATAGATTCTGTAGATTTTATTTATTTATTTATTATATTTTGAAAATTCAGGTTAAAAGTTAATTCTAAAAAAAAAAAGTTATCTTAAAAATTCTTCGGATTTCCAAATATAATGAACAAAAAGTCAGATCAAATAAGAAACAAACACTTCGTTCAAAAATTAAAATAAGAAGCTGAAATTTGGTTTTTGCTCTACCATCATTTTATGCTCTTTTTGTAATTAAACCGTTTTTTTATTTTTGTAATTAAACCATACTTTTGTAATTAATTGGATCACTTTTTGTAATTAAACCGGGACCTCCAGTTTAATTCCGAATCACCGACAAACATTTATGCCACCACCAGGATTTGAATCTGAAGCGTATGGCAGCAAAGGCCAGAGCGTTAGTCAATTGGCCATATGCCGCGCAATACTGAACAGGACAAGATTCAAAAGCCACCTTCTTCACTAAAATCACTATCAGAATCAATATGAATCAAATGAAAATAGCCAAAACTAATGTAGAACAGAAACACGAGCTTGGATAATAGCGAGATATAACTTAATTTGTAACTTTTTTTCCAATTCCTACTATTAGCTCACATTCTCCCTATATAAAACACTTTTATTCATCCACTCGAGTTCGAATGCATTTTTTTTTTTTGAACTCGTAGTGGATGACACTGGATGTTAATGCACTTTTATCAAAAGATTAATTCATTCATTAAATTTAATTCATTAATTTTAGTTTTTTTTTTTTTTTAGATTTAAGTTACATGTATCTACCCATAGAAGGCGCCAGATAAACTTTATAAAAAATGAATGAACATTATTTATGAAAGATTTTCTGCAATAGAGTGAAAAATTGACTGGAATTGACTTTAAATTTTTTTTTTTTTTTTTTATATTACTTGTTTAATACTAAATATAGAAGAAATATTGCATTATCCACACTATTTTAGTAATATGTCTTTCATAGATAGTTAAATTGCTGAATTGTTTACTTTTACACTCATTTTTAATAGCGACCCATATTTTGACCTTACATTTTTAAATCTTATATATTAGTGACTGATGCTTTGGAATGATTTTAAGGTAGATTTATACAATTAATCGCTTAGCACAGCGTGACCATGTCTGGCCCTTGTTTCATTAATAAATTATAGTTTAAAAAACTAAAAAAAACACGCTTTTAGAGTGAATCAAACTGAAAAGTAAAAAAATAATTGTTAACATAAGAATAAAATGACTGTACTAAAAGCGTGGGGTGCTCGATATCAATCGTTATAATTTTTTTCTAGTTTCATTCCGAAATGCAGAGTTAGTTTAAAAATGTCATAAGCACCCTACGCTTTTAGAACAGTGACATTCATTTTCTCGTCAGTAATTTTAATCTTATATTAACAATTATTTTTACTTTTTAGTTTGATTCTCTCTAAAAGCTTGTTTTTTAGTGTTTTTAAACTATAATATTTAAATGAGGTCCCGGTACGAAGGACTGGAACTATAGTTCATACAATAAATTTAACTGTGAAGTAAAACAAAGGCTAAATGCAAATAGGCCGAGCCAGCCAGGATTCGAACAGGGAATCTTCTGATCCGCAGGCAGGTGCGTTATCCGTTGTTCCACTGACACACGTAGTTTTGAATGTCTTTACTGAATACGTTCATTCTACATGGGTTAAATTGCTCTTCATAAGTTAAAATAAAATCACTCATCCTGGCGATCCTAATCATGATGAGATAATAAACTTATCAAACTATTTTAGTATCGTCGGTCCTTGATAAGTCTACAACGTTTGAATTAAATCTGATCGCTTAAAGTAGAGCAAAATCGAGCCCAAAGAGTCAGTTACAAACAAACATACAGGTGAAACTAATAAAAGCGTATTAAAAAAAACATCTAACTCCTATGATCCTGATTATATGCTTAAACCTTAAAAAACTATCTGGTTCGGATTTTAGGTCGTTATATTGAATATGTATGGTTTGGTTTGGTCTCGCTTGTCGCTCTACTGTCATTTTGTGCACATTGTAGGCTCATTAGACCGGGACCTACAGTTTAATGTGGATTCCGAACCAACAACAAACATCCATGCCACCTACAAAATTCGATAGAATCTGCAGCTTTTACTTATTTATTACTTTAAAAAAAAAAATATCTTAAAAATTCTTCTTTTTCGGAAGATGTGAACCAAAAATCAGAGGAAATAAGAAGCAAACACTTCGGTAAAAAAATAAAGTAAGAAGTTGAAGATGACGGAAGACAACCTTGCTTTTATATAAAAAAAAAAGAAAATACAATACACTATTATGTGTAAGTGGATGTAAGAGACATCAATAGCTAATGATTAATAATACTTTCTATGTGAACCAATTAAAAATCAGGACAATAATCATCTTGCTAAGAGTCTTTATCTGCTACTATCTGGGAATTTGATTTCCTTGCACGTCAATAATCTCTGCAATGAACTGAATATTGGTGCATTGTACGAAAAATTAAAACTAGGTGGAAACTCTCTTAAAGCAAGCAAATATATTTACTTCCTGGTTGATATTCTCCTTTTTGAATTTACGAAAGCTTTATCAACACAACCTCGTTTGCGGTAAAACAGATTTATAACAAAAGTAAATTTCAAATTTGCAAACGTGTCTGCAATAGTTATTTTCTTGAATAACTGACAATGTTATAGTGATTTATATCATTTTAATCCTTGAAAGCAAACCGCACAGAGGTTTACCAATGTTAAAATTCACCTTTTTTTTTTCCACAACGGTTTTTAATATTCAGTATTTTTTAAAGTTTTTGTGTGATTTATTATATAATAAAAATATTGTAAATAAAAATATGTAAAAGGTTTTCATATAGTAAAAATATGCTCTGCCATCTGGTCAAAAGGAAAATGTGTAAAATAATATTATTTAGAGCTCGAGTTTTTATTTATCATGGTCAATCTTCATTAATAAAATTAATTTTTAAACCCCATAACTTACAAAGCTTTTTATCGAATCTTTACAAAAATATCCTATTTATATAAATATCCTAAATAATTTCCTAATGCTGAATTGACGCACCAAAAATTTCGTGCTCAGCAATTAAAAATTTTTGAGATATTAGTTACCATTAAGACATACACTGAGTTTCTTTAAAATAACTGACAAAACCATGACGAGGAACTGAAATAAGTGGATCTGTGTGTGCAGAAACAGTATGTGTAAGTTGTTGACATGCGTAGAAAATACGAACAATAGGTGAAAAGACAGGTAGAATTAAAACATGCAAACATTTTAAGGATTAAATTTTTTCAATAGATGCTCGAAGGGGTGACCACCAACAGTCTCAGCTGTGGCACATGGGTTGGCGTGCAGTAGCTGAAATGTCAGCCATGTGCCATTTCCTGCTGCAACAAATAATCTGGCTTCTTTATCTTCGCTGGACTCAATGTCCCTTAAAAAGTTATGTTCTGAATGTGCCCATAGAAGAAGAAATCCATGCCTGACAAATCTAGCTATTGTGGTACACATGGAATTTGTGCACCCCGTCAGACCCAATGTTGGCCGTGAATAGCATATAGTGGCTGCTAAAATTAGCTGGGGTTCCATTGTACTGAAATCATATTCGTGCACGTGTGGCCTAGAAATGTACATCATATAGTTTTGCTAATGTACATCATATACTATTAACGCCCGCTGGGATATCTTGTCTTGCAGTTGGTGGTCGCTCTTTCGAGTACCTATTGTAAGCATTATAATCAATAAAATGTTTGTTTCTTTCGATTTTACCTTTCGCATCTGTTGCTGATAGTTTCCTTAAGTGCTTGCATATTAATGCACAATTTCCTCCCACAGTCCCATTACAATATCTGCTTAATAGCACCCATCTACCATATCCCATTTTCGGATATTTTGCCGGATATTTTTGAGACATCTCCATTTGAAACTTTAAAGAAATATTTTAATAATTGTCATTAGAGTGTAATAGTATTATAATCAGAGGAATAAGGTGGTTAACTAGATATAAAAAAATTTCTTAATTAATAAACTTAGTTCTTAGTCCTTCTTCTCTTTTTTTTTATTGAATCCATCCTAATGAAGAATGCGAATTAATCTCATTGGACACATAAACTCGTCGGACAAAAAAAATTAGCATAAAAAAAGTTGTTAAGCCTTTACAGATGGTGCGTGCTCAACAGCAGATGTACTTCTTCTTCGTGACCATAAGGCTGTAACGCTGAGCCATTAATGACTAATTAATGGTGTTTAATGTTTTGTCAGTTGAGCAGGTAAATCGACAGCTGCACTAAAGGTTTAAAAACTCCTGTGCTTAAAAGGGCGGCCTGATGGCAAATTGGCTAGCTCTCTGGCCGTTAGTACCACAGGCTTCAGATTCGAATGGATGGCATGGGTGTTTGTGAGGGGGTTCGGAATCCTTGTTAAACCTCAGATCCGGTCTAATGACCCCAAAGTGTGCACAAAATGACCGTAGATTGACAAACCAAACCAAACATGTGCCTATGACTAATGCTAATACCTACGCGATTGACAAATAATTTGTCAAGCAAACTCTATTTGTCAAAAAATTAGTCATTGTCCGTGGAACTTACTTTAATGCATGACTAATATGACCATACATCCAATGAATGCATAACTAATATAACTATGAATGAGAACATACTTTTGTATATGTATATATCTTATCCAGCACAGTTTCAGAACTCCCAAATGTCCCGTTTTTAAAAAAGAGAAACATTTTTTTAATTATCTCCTATGACCATTATTGCCATATCCATTATCACCAAAATTAAATAGCCTATGGAGATTTCAATATGGCTTGCTCAGTACTCTGACACATTATGTATAAGCAAGTTTGCATATGCTTATTTGTAAATTTGCCAAAAGCTTATATGCCCGCTCGATCAAAATCGCAAGAAAGCGGGCTGCAGTGATGTTAACAAAGATTATATGAAAGACTATAAACTGTCTAGTTCTATAAAATAGTCGTATGTAGAGCTGTCCAGTGTTAGCTATCAAGTTCTATGTATTCTTTCTTCTTTGAAGAATTAAAGGCTGTACCAAATTTCATGCAAGAAATCTTTCGCGCATTTTGGGACACAGGAAGACTTATTTCGAGATTTGTATGGTTAAAGATTTTCAACTTAAAACCTAAGATTTTCAATGTTTCAAAAATTTTCAACTAACTTTTCAGGATTTTCAACATGTCTCAAAATTCTAGATTTCTTGAATTTTGGGACACTCTTTGGAAATATTTGAATGGGAGAATTGAACCAAAATATCTACGTATTAGATGTATTGAATGAAAAGGAAGTTATTAGTTGCATCCAAGATTCCGGAAGTATCTTATAACAATAACTTATTTGCTAACTACAGTACATTGGAAAGTGGATCAATTCCTCAGTTGGGATTTCATTCCAATAATTTGCATCATACGATAAATTTTAGCTTTGAAAGGCACTAACGCTTCTATAGAAGGGGCCTTTTCTTTTATAAATAAGTTGAAGCAAGCAAAAAAAAACACATTTAAAGTTTCACAGTTGTTGAAGCAATGTTAATTGCTAAAGTAAATTTTAAGGAATTTTGCCAAGAACTTAATTTTTATTTGGAATCAACACCAAAAGTAAATTTAATACTTTGACTTCCAGTCACGTGAGGATGTATTGATAATTAATTAAATATTATGGTTTAAAAACAGTAAAAAACACGCTTTTAGAGTTAATCAAAGTAAAAAGTAAAAAATAATTGTTAACATAAGAATAAAATGACTGACATGAAAATGAATGTCCCTGTTCTAAAAGCGTGGGGTGCTCGATATCAATCATTATCATTTTTCACTAGTTTCATTCAGAAATGCAGAGTTAGTTTAAAAATATCATACAAAGCACCCACGCTTTTAGAACAGTGACATTCATTTTTCTCGTCAGTCATTTTATTCTTATGTTAACAATTATTGTTTACTTTTTAGTTTGATTAACTCTAAAAGCGTGTTTTAAAACTATAATTTATTTGCTTTTTAATTTGATTAACTCTAAAAGTGTGTTTTTAAACTATAATATTGAAATGAAGTCCCGATTCTTACAATAATTTAATTGTGAGTAGAACAAAGGCTAAAGGCGAATAGTCAGCCAGGATTCGAACAATGAATCTCCTGATTCGTAGTCAGGCACGTTATCCGTTGTGCCACTGCCCCATGTAAGTTTGAGAGTCTTTACTGAATAATTTCATTCTACATGGGTTAAATTGCTCTTTATAAGTTAAAATAAAATCACTCATCCTGGCGATCCCAATCATGATGAAATAATAACAAACTTATCAAAATATTTTAGTGTCCTTGATAAGTCTACAACGTTTAAATTAAATCTGATCTCTTAAAATAGTGCAAAATCGAGCCCAAAGAGTCAGTTACAAACAAACAAACATACAGGTGAAACTAATAAAAAGCGTATTAAAAATCGAACGAAACTTCACCTATGAGATTGAATTTTAAACTAAAAGGTTTTAAATACATTCATTTAGAGACAATTTCCTTTTTGTTAAAACCATTACTATCTCAATGGCACAATGGGCTGTCACTCAGCTATATTTTAGAATAGATATCATTATTTAAATTCAGTGCATGCATAGTGGATATGTGTCTATACATGTGAGAAATGCAATGGAATATGTTTTACATATTATTTTAGTAAGTAATGATTACGTAAAGTAAAAAAAACCAAGTAACATAAAAAAAAAAAAATTTAAAGTCAATTGCTACTTTTTTTTTTTTTCACTCTATTGCAGAAAGTCCTTTAATTTTCATTCCTTTTTTAAGTTTATCTGGCGCTCTCTATTGGCAGATATATGCAACTTAAATAAAAAAAGAACTAAAATTAATGAATTAAATTTAATGAATGAATTAATATTTGATAAAACTGTATTAACGTCCAGTGTCATCCACTACAAGTTCAAAAAAAATGTATTTGAAATTGAGTGGATGAATAAAAAGTATTTCATGAACGATTAAAAATGTGAACAAGATATATATAGGGAGAGTGTGAGCTTTTTTTTTTTTCTTCTAATGCAGCTGGCAAAAGACCGTGATCTTTCGCCATAACGGCTGCACCTATGTTACTCACTTTGCATTACCCAGGGGCGCGTGTAACTTGATGGTAAGCCTACGGACGCGGAGTAACAATGCCCCCGCAGCGCTCTACGATCCTATTAGGACCGGGACCTACAGCTTAAAGTGGATTCCGAACCACTACAAACACCCATGGCAAAGTGTGAGCTAATAGAAGGAATTAAAAAAAAAAAGGTACACTTTTTTGTGCATTTTTGCCAAAATTGAACAAAAACTATTTATGTCTATTTTTCAATGTTGATGTTTCTCATGCTTTATAACGAATTTAACAATAGCATACGATAAATTTCTATAAAATATTTAAACATTTTGGCTCTGAAGTGGGTCGATTAATTTAAAATCAATTACTTCATACACAAAAAAAACCCCATTCAAGTCATTTACATAAAAGCGAAATGTGTGACTAAAATATTTAATACAGGATAATCAAATAAACATCGTTTCTTATTATAGTTTTCAAAATAATTCTGGTGCATTTTAAATAAAGAAAATGAATCCGATTCACCAAACAACTCCCTACTTTGGGTTTTTACCGAAATAAACGTGCATAAGAAACGGCAATTTTTTTCAAGGTTATTATCTAAACAATAAGTATTGCTACTTATTAGATTAAGTTAAAATGTCCGCGCAGTAATTATGATGTCAAAAATTGACTCATTTATGTTTCGTTCATGTTTGTGTATGACAAAGTTTTCAGCACGGTCGACTTAAAGTTTTTTTTTTTTTTTTTTTTCATTTTTTTTCAGATTTAATATCTTGTTTTTGATTCAGAACACTTTGACCTTCTCCTTTTCAATTCCTTCTATTAGCTCACACTCTCCCTATATATATCTTGTTCAAATTTTCAATCCTTAATAAAACACTTTTATTCATCCACTCAAGTTCAAATACGTTTTTTGAACTTGTAGGGGAAGACAATTGATGTTAATACAGTTTTTTCAAATATTCACTCAGTAATTAAATTTAATTCATTAATTTTAGTTTTTTTTTTGGATTTAAGTTGCTTGTATCTACCCATAGATGGCGCCAGATAAACTTAAAAATGAAAAATTGTGGATGAACACAAACTTTAACTATCAAGAATAAAAAAAAATAAATAAATAAATAATAATAATAATAAATTTCTCTTTAATAAGAAATTCCCTTTTTCTACTTTAAGACTATTTAAAATTTATATGTATAATGGAATGTTTTCACAGTTTATATTTAGGTTCCTTATATTTTGTTTTATTCTTCAATTCCTTCTATTTAGCTCACACTCTCCTATATATATCTTGTTCAAATTTTCAATCTTTTATAAAAATACTTTCTATTCATCCACTCAACTTGAAATACATTTTTTTTTTAATTTGTAGTGGATGACACTGGATGTTAATACAGTTCTTTTTCAAATATTAATTCATTCTTTAAATTTAATTAATTAGTTTCAGTTTTTTTGGATTTAAGTTGCTTGTATCTACCCATAGATGGCGCCAGATAAACTTCAAAAAATGAATGAAAATTATTTATAAAGGACTTTCTGCAATAGAGTGGGAAAAAAAAAGTAGGAATTGATTTTAAATTCTTTTTTTTATATTATTTGTTTTATTTTCTTTACACCTTATCTCTGTAACCAAGGTATGTAATCCCTACAGTTAAAAAGATGAAAGAGAAACATCAGCAGACCTCATGTAGATGAGCCTACTACTGACAGTCGTTAAGGAGACAACAATGGCGTCCTCTGGACTCTTAGGGATATCTGCCCCCGGTTTCCTGCCCCATGAGAGAAAATCCAGAAAATTCCCACCAGCCAGCCTCACTATGAATGTGCTTCCCACACATCATCACAATCGCCATCGAGACTCCTCGCTTTTGATTATAACAATGCTGGCAGAGGATTCCAAACACCGCCTTCCTGTACATTAGCTGCGCAGAGCCTGAATAGCTGAGTGTCTAGCGTTGTCGTACTCGGTGCCACATCCCGGTCGGTGGTGCCATGGATCGAGTCCCGGCGGTGCCATGGATGTTTGTAGGGGTTTGGAATCCACTTTAAGCCTTTGATCCCGGTCTCATATGACTGCAGAACATCACGGAGCCAAATCAGACTTCTACCAATGGGTGCTCCATCACAACAGAAGCTGCACCTCCTTTTCCTTCAATCAAAATACGGGTTACGGTTTCATACGGGTTCGTGGGTATGGTCTAGATTTTTACCAAATGGGATAAAAAAAACAACACTAGCTGTGCACCAGTAGGGTGAGCACTTTCGCCTGAGTTCATTCACCATTAGTATGGCTGATATATAGTAAATTAAGCGTTGTTTAGTATACTCTAAATGGGACCAGTTGATCTGCTCTCACGCTGAGTTTAAACAATTTGAACCACACCCACTGTCATTGATGGATTTTACCAACGAAATCACCAAGGGGTTTTCAACTCCGGTACTGATGTAGTGTAGTAGAAGTTCAGAAACTTAACTCACTAACCACAAGGCCAATACAAACACTAAAGATAAATAATTTTATGAAACCAAAAAAAAGAGGGTTACATTGTCAATATATCCCACAAATCTCGCATTTGTACAAAATATTTATTATTAAAGCAGCAATTGTGTTTTATAAACATTCAGTATTTGTGTTTTAAAACCAACTGTGATTTCAGCATGATAAAAGAGTCAGTCCATTTTGAGCGTGAGAGATCTAGTGGAAACTGCTTTTGGGGTGATAGGCCATCACGATCTTCGGATTTGTTCTCCTCTATGCTTCTTCAATAAGAGGCATATGAGCACAGTTTTAAACGAAACTTCAATAAAAGAATAAATGAAGAGTTCGAGAAAATAAATAAAATTTAATTTCATATAACTTCTTAAAAATTTATGTGTATTAGCAGCATACTTACAGTGTGTGCATATGACGGAATAGAAAATGTTTGTGTGTGCATGATCTATTATTTTTTTTAAAGTTTGTCACATCACATGACGATATGTGCTTTACAAAAAATATGATTTAACTTATAACGACTAATGGTTGATTTATATTTATATTCATCTATAGATACGATTTTCAAAACATTAAAAGTGCATCGTGTTTGACGTTTATTTGAAAGGAATTGAAACTTTAAAAAATACTTAAAAATTTAGATTAGATATTTTCCAGATAGATATTTTCTTGGGCATCTATTATTTTGATAGTCCTGTACATATATTAAATCTATTTCTTTTTGATTAATTATTCTGATTTACAAAACAACGAAAAAAAAATTGGAACATAAGAAAACTCACAGCAAAAATAACAGTATAATTTAAATACAAAGCGGCGTATATTTAATTTAACGATTATAAATTAAACCATTAAAAAATTTATTTTAAACCACATATTAAATGAAAAAAATTTAAATAAACATTTAAGCTTATCAACTGTGCTACTAATATTTTTAAAGGTAATTCTCATAAAAAAAAAAAAATGGTTGTTTACCTTTAAACCATATGATGGACGGAAGAATTAAAAATAAACATTTAAACTCATCAACTGTGAAATATTCTTAGGGGTATTTCTCATATAAAATGATGATTGTTTACTTTAAACCACGCGATGAATGGAAGAATTAAAAACAAACATTTAAATTTGTCAACTGCGACTCATATAAAAGGATGGTTGTTTACATTTAAACCACGCGGCAGATGGAAGAATTAGAAATAAACATTTAAACTTATCAAATGTGAAATATTCTTAGGAATATTTCATATAAAATGATTGTTGTTTACATTTAAACCATGCAATTGATAGAAGAATTAAAAATAAACATTTAAATTTATCAGAAATATTCTTAGGAGTATTTTTCAAATGAAATAATGGTTGTTTACCTTTAATTCTTCTATCAACCGCGTGGTTTAAAGGTAAACAACCATCAAAGTTAAACAATGTTTATTTTTTTTTAAGCTTATCGTCTGTGAAACATTCTTAGGAGTATTTCTCATATAAAATGACGGTTGTATACCTTTAAACTACGCGATCGATGGAATAAATAAAAATAAACTTTTAAACTTATTGTCAGTGAAATATTCTTAGGATTATTTCTCATATAAAATTATGGCTGTTTACTTTTAAATCAAGCTGTGGATGGAAGAATTAAAAATAAATATTTAAGTTTAACTGTATTACTAATATTCTTAAAAGTATTTCTCATATAAAATGATGTTTGTTTACCTTTAAACCACATGATAGATGGATGAATTAAAAAAAAAAAACATTTAATCTTATCATCTGTGAAAGGAGTATTTCTCATATAAAACGAGGGTTGTTTACCTTTAAAGCCCTCATAATATAAATAATTTCAATATAATATATAGAATTTCAAAATAATAATTTTTAATTTAATAATATTTCTTATATAAATAATATTAAAAATCTGTGAAATATTCTTAGGAGTATTTCTCATATAAAATTGTGTTTGTTTACTTTTAAACCATGCGGTTGACGATAGAATTAAAAGTAAACATTTAAGCTTATCATCTGTGAAAGGAGTATTTCTCATATAAAACGATGATTGTTTACCTTTAAGGCACTCATAATATAAATAATTTTAATATAATATATAGAATTTTAGTATAATAATTTTAATATAATAATATTTCTCATATAAATAATATTAAAAATTTGAAATATTCTTAGTATTTATTTATCATATAAAATTGTGGTTGTTTACCTTTAAACCATGGGGTTGACGATAGAATTAAAAGTAAACATTTAAGCTGTGAAATGAGTATTTCTCATATAAAACGATGGTTGTTTACCTTTAAACCACTTATAATATAAATAATTTTAATATAATATATGTAATGTTAATATAATAATAATTCTTATATAAATAATATTAAAGACTGTGAAATATTCTTAAGAGTATTTCTCATATAAAATTGTGATTGTTTACCTTTAAACCACGCGGTTGACGATAGAATTAAAAATAAACATTTATACTTATCAACTGTTCTACTATTATTCTCATATAAAACGAGGGTTGTTTACCTTTAAGCCACGCGATTGATAGAAGAATTAAAATTAAACATTTAAACTTATCAACTGAGAAATATTCTTCGCAGTATTTCTCATATAAAACGATAGTTGTTTACTTTTCAACAACACGATAGAGGAAAGAATTAAAAATAAACATTTAAACTTATCGTCTGTGAAATAGTCTTAGGAATATTAGGATATTAGAATTAGGTAATATTCTTAGGATATTCATAAGGTATAATTCTCATATAAAATGATAAAAACTTTAAAAAAGTTTGGATGGAAGAAATAACAATAAACAACTTATCGTCTGTGAAATACTCTTAGGAGTATTTCTCATACGAATTCTTAGGAGTATTTCTCATATAAATTGATATGGATGTTTGTTGTTAGCGGTTCGGAATCCACGTTAAACTATAGGTCCCAGTCTAATTAGCCCAAAAGTGAGCACAAAATATCCATAGAACGACAAACCAAAAGGAATCAAACCATATAAAATGATAGTTGTTTATCTTTAATGGAAGATGGAAGAATTAAAAGTAAACATTTAAAGTTATCATATGTGAAATCCTGTTAAGGGGTTATTTCTCATACAAAAAGGATGGTAGCAACAAAATTGTTTACCTGTTATTGCAGACTGTCCAGATGTCGTCGTTTCCAGGTGATTTTTGCGAGGGGATTCGAAATGAAAGAGTGACTTTATTGAAATCCTTTCAAGGTCAGCCGGTTGGGAGGAACGCAATAAAACTGGTCCTGATGCTTGACGGCCATTCTTTGATGACCTTTCGACAATGCTGATGCTCTTGCGTGCGAGAAAGTTTTCCTGCTCGTCTAAACGTCCACTAAGTGATGTTTACTTTCGCTGATTGTAGCAGGAGGTGCCATTATCTTTTGTTTTTGTTTTTTAATTATCTAATCAATAATAGAATTTTAATCCCTCCGAAGTAGGGGTTCGAGAAGAACAAAGGTCGAGGTTTTTGAGGGGCCCGCCTCTTCACGTGTTCCATTTTAATTGAAAAAAATATAATTGCTAAATTTTTTTTCAGGTTTTGATGAAAGAATTTTTTTTAATTCCTTCTATTAGCTCACACTCTCCCTATATATATCTTGTTCAAATTTTCAATCCTTAATAAAATACTTTTATTCATCCGCTCCAGTTCAAATGCATTTTTTTTGAACTTGTAGTGGATGACACTGATGTGAATACAGTTCTTTCAAATATTAATTCAGTAATTAAATTTAATTCATTAATTTTTAGTTTTTTTTTTTTTTTTAAATTTAAGTTGCATGTATCTACCAATAGATGGCGGCAAATAAAATTAAAAAAATGAATGAAAACTGTTTATAAAAGACTTTCTTCAATATAGTGAAAAAAAAAAAAAGTAGGAATTGACTTTAAATTTTTTTTTTTTTTTATATTACTTGTTAATTAAATATTTATCGTTTATCATAACAAGTTATTCTTTTTTATATCAACTGGTTAAAATTTGTGACAGATTAATATTTTGAATTCAGAATAAATCTATCACAAACAATTAATCTGTGTATTTAAGTATTAATAACATAAAATCAATAGAGTATTAATTGTACAATGGCACTTTTTTTTTATGAAAAAGGATTTGGAAAAGTCAGACCATAGATTAATGTAACAGAGCGTGCATCGCGGTTGCCAGTTTGGAGCAAACATACTCCTCATGTGATTTTTTACTTTGTAGTTGCGATGATAGGTTGGCGATATTTAACAACACTCTTTACTGTCGGCTATTATTACTGCATACCGTTGACGCGAAGTGAGAAAAAAGGTCTACAATAAACCAACGATTTTCAATAGAAGCTATTAATTTTTTTTTGTTATCAAGAAATGTAATTTTTTTTAATAAGCTTTTATTAGTTTCATCTGTATGTTTGTTTGTAATGTAACTGACTCTTTGGGCTCGATTTTGCCCTACCTTAAGCGATCAGATTTAATTTTGACGTTGTAGACTTATCAAGGACCGACGACACTAAAATATTTTGATCAGTTTGTTATCTCATCACGATTGGGATCGCCAGGATGAGTGGTTAGTGATTCTCCTCATACACACTATTTAAGCTGCAAAGAAACATTTACATACATCTTTCAGACATTCAAGTATACGTGGGACAGCGCCACAACGGATAACGCGCCTGACTACGAATTAGAAATTCCCCTGTTCAAATCCTGGCTGGCTCGACCTATTCGCATTTAGCCTTTGTTTTATTCACAATTAAGTTATTGTAAGAACCAGTCCTCCGTACCGGGACCCATTTAAATATTATAGTTTAAAAAACACTGAAAAACATGCTTTTTAGAGTTAATCAAACTAAAAAGTAAAAATAATTGTTAATATAAGAATAAAATGACTGACGAGAAAATGAATGTCACTGTTTAAAAGCGTGGGGTGCTTTGTATGACATTTTTAAACTAACTCTGCATTTCGGAATGAAACTAGTGAAAAATTATAACGATTGATATCGAGCACCCTACGCTTTTAGAACAGTGACATTCATTTTCTCGTCAGTCATTTTATTCTTATGTTAACAATTATTTTTTACTTTTTAGTTTGATTAACTCTAAAAGCGTGTTTTTAGTGTTTTTAAACTATTAATTTATTTTACCCCAATGACCATGCGAGTTTATAATAAGAAAATGCTATAGATTTGGTTTCTCGCTGTACAGTCATCTTGTGCACACTTTAGGCTCATTAGACCGGGACCTACGGTTTAACGTGGATTCCGAACCACTCCCAAACATCCATTTCACCGCCAGGATTCGAATCTAAAACCTGTGGTACCAACGGCCAGAGCGCTAGCCAATTACCCATCATGCCGCTCGAATGCTATGGAAGATCTAGTGAATAAAAAAAGTTATTTTAATTCAACCGATATTGGCAATTGCTTTTCAAGATAATATTTCATTTTTGGCAATACTTAACCACTCATGCAAAATTCCATGCAATGTTTCATGGCATCATAGGTAACTTTCAAAGCTGTTGGCCACTTTACACAGAATGGCTTCTTCGGGATATTTAGTTAATGCGTATAATTGCAACATGACTCCTGCGAAGACAAATCTGCGCGGAAATTTAAATATTGTTTATATTTTCGTTGTTGGAGACGAAACAGCTGGTAAAACCCGTCTCATTCGTGCTTTTACGAATGCAAGAATAAACGATGCTTTCCTGCCCAGTTTCGATTATGTGTCCACGTATACACACCAGTTAATGAGCGGACCACTTGAATTGAGAATAGTGGAACTACAATCTAAGAGAGATCTCTCTTTGTGAGAAATAAAAAAGGTTTCTCGTCGTCTGAAGCATGCGTTCCTTTTCGTCTTTTCTGTTGACAATTTCGCCAGCGCGTATCGCCTGGAGGTGACATGGGTTGCTCGTGTGATGAAAGCGATGGGTCCTGGAGTGCCTTCTGCCCTGGTGTGCAACAAGATTGACCTGCGGTCGCATCCGTTTTATAGAGATAGAATACATCTTTTACTTGATGGCGAGGCTGTAAATCGCATAAGGCAATCATGTGGAATATCTTCCTCTTTCGAATGTTCGGCAGTGACGGGCGGGACGGTTGAGCAAGTGTTCATCGGAGCTGCAATGCTTGCATATAAATACACACCCTATGTATAATTAATGGCAACTTTCCGAGACATTCTTCTAAATCAAAGTAGGCAGTTTTTATGATATCGGATGTTAATTATTTACTTGTTAATGACTGTTTTTAATGTTTTTGCTTATATTTGCGACCTATATCTCAAAAAATGAGAATTGTCAAGTGGAACTCATATTATGTACATTATATATTAACGTTGTAATTTTATTAGCATTTTTTTTTAATAAACAGTATGCAAATGGTTTCAGTTGTTTTCATTGTGTACAGAAAGCAGATTTTTGGTTATTGTAGTTCCTGTTGAGAATATTCTTTTAAGTAACCCCGAATTTTCCATTTGTTTTGCGAAATATTGGTTACAGTAAAGGTGAATCTTATTTGTATTATATTACATAGAACTTCTATTTCTGGTTTAACAACATAACTAAAGAATGTAACCGAAAGGGAATAGTTAATAAACTCGCATGAGTTATAGAAACAATCATCTAATATTTACGTTGCAATGGTAATAAAATTCTATAAATACAAATTATTTCAGTAACTTTTTTTTTTTCACAAGTAACTTATTTCCTTTGATTTTCAAACAGTTAATCGGTTTTTCTAATCCTTTTATTGCTATTTATACATTTCAATTACAAAATCCGATTCTTTTTATTAAATATTTATGCAATATTTCATCATAGTACAATCATTGCTTTAAATATTTGAGTCCCACAACTTTGATAGCTTAGAATAGGGACGCGCTCTCTTTATTAATATTCTATGGATTTTCCTCTTTTCAGACACCTTTGATTTTTACATTTAAAATAAAATATTTATTTTTAAACATTTCTATTAGGTTTTTATTTGGGTTTTTTAAAGTCTTCTTCCTGCAATCCAAAAAATTAAATTTAGGATTAGAGATGCGTTCTAGTCTCATTGCGGTAAGATAAATCAGCCAATATTATTTCTCATCATTAAAACTAGAAATTTTTAATACACTTTTATTAGTTTCACCTGTATGTATGTTTCTATGCTTGTAAATCTTTGGGCTCGATTTTGACTTTAAGCGATCCGATTTAATTTAAACGTTGTAGAATTTCAAGGACCGACGACACTAAAATATTTTGATAAGTTTATTATCTCATGATTAGGATCGCCAGGAAGAGTGATTAAAACACACACCCTTTGAAAAGTCATCTTGTTCGGCGCATCATTTCCCCCTGGAGATCTGTTTCTCCTCATACACACTATTTAAGCAGCAAAGAATCATTTACAGACATCTTTCAGACATTCAAACCTACGTGGGACAGCGGCAAACGGATAACGCGCCTGACTACGGATCAGGAAATTCCCTGTTCGAATCCTGGCTGGCTCGGCATATTCTCATTTAGCCTTTGTTTTACTCACAATTAAATTGTTGTAAGAACCAGTCCTCCGTACCGGGCCGGGATATTATAGCTTAAAAACACTAAAAAACATGCTTTTAGAGTTAATAAAAAACACGCTTTTAGAGTTAATTAAAAGTAAAAAATAAATTAATAGCTTAAAAACTAAAAAAAAACACGCTTTTAGAGTTAATCAAACTAAAAAGTAAAAAATAAATTAATAGCTTAAAAACTAAAAAAAAAAAACACGCTTTTAGAGTTAATCAAACTAAAAAAGTAAAAAAATATTGTTAACATAAGAATAAAATGACTGACGAGAAAATGAATGTCACTGTTCTAAAAGCGTGGTGTGCTTTAAATGACATTTTTAAACTAACTCTGCATTTCGGAATGAAACTAGTGAACAATTATAACGATTGATATCGAGCACCCCACGCTTTTAAAACAGGGACATTCATTTTCTCGTAATGCTCGTCTTTGCTTTATAAGTCTGATCATTGTAATATTTTATTACATTTCGTACAAAATGATCAGACTTATAAAAAGCAAAAACAACATTTCTGTCATTTATTTATGTATTTATGTTTAATAAGCTCATGATTAAATAAATGTATGACTGAGAAGAAGAATTTCTCGGAATGTTCAAAATCACTTGTTGTTGTTTCTTATCCCACTTGGTAAACATCTAGACCAAGCCCACGAACCCGTGTGGTCTCATGATTGAAGCAAAAGGGGACATCTTCTGTTGTGATGGAACACCCGTAGGTAGAAGTCTGACTTGATTCTGTGACGATTACTTTTTCCGGGGTAGGGTTGTCAGCCCTACGCCCAACCCTCTATAGTCATATGAGACCACTACTATTACTACACCACACCAGATCACTGTGGTTAGAGCTGAGTTGTCCCTTTACAGTTTGGAAATGATGTGGGTGTGAAGTCTGACTGGGCTCTGTGACGCTCTACGTCATATGAGACCTACGGCGGATTAAAGGGAATCCGAACCACTACAAACATCCATGACACCACCGTCATTCGAATCCGAAACCTGTGGTACAGAGCGCCAGAGCGCTAGCCACTCGTCCATCAGGCCCCCTAAGGTCTAAACATGACTGTAGAGAATTGGGCATCGTGCTGACAACCCTACCCCTTAAAAAAAAAAAAAAAAAAATAATAACTTCTTCTGTATCGAAACTTGCTAGTCAGCAGATGTCCTTGGCTCACCATGGGGCTGTTGCCCACTGAAGATAATGAATCCTATTTATAGAAATTCCCTTCTCAAATTGATTGTATATTATATTTCGCTGTTTCTTTGTATGCTTACTATAATACCACTTTGTTTTCATCACCAGTCCCGGTGATTACATCTAAATCATGGTCTTTGCCAAACGTGGATAATACTAGAACTCTGAATAATAGTGATAAATGATGCGTTAGTAATAAAGTGGAGGTCAAACTTTCCTTGCGATGAATTCTGATGAGGGTAAAATGTTGTGGGTGTAAAAAAAAACTTGTTGAAAAGCGTTGGTTGCAGTACTAATGACCCAAAAATAAAGGGTTTTTCTCATTTGTGGAAATGTCAGGGTTGAAAATAAGGCAGAGCACCAAACAAGTTAACCGCACATGATAACAAAAGGTCAGCAGTTTCACAGAAGCCATTGCTTAACAAGCCTTCTAATCTGCAGTGGTATCAACATTGAAACTTGCGCAATTTTATTATTGTTCTAATGCAGCTAGCAATGCAGAGACTTATGCAACAGACATTAATCTCTGTATTAATGCAGCTCTGTATTTAAGACAAGAAGTAATGCTGTAATAGTTAATTATTTCATTAAATACAATTGCATTAATTATTGAATTGTATAATTGCAAATACAATTACATAGTAATACAATTGTATACATAGTAATGCAATAATTACTATGTAATTGTATACTATGTAGCATTACATAGTAATGCAATTGTATTGTAAATACAATTGCATTACTATATAAAAATATGTAGTAGTTGCATTACAACATACAAATACTATTGAAAAAAATTGCATTACTATTAAAATTGTATTGCGTAATATTGCATTACTATTAAAATTGTATTGCGTAATATTGCATTATTATTACAATTGTATTGCGTAATATTGCATTATTATTACAATTGTATTGCGTAATACATATTGCATTATTATTACAATTGTATTATTGCATTATTATTACAATTGTATTATTGCATTAAATAAAATTGCATTAATTATTGCATAATACAATTAATTACTGCGTTATTGCAATAATTAATTCAGTAATACTGTTTAAGCTGGCAATTAATCTTTATGCCATAAGCAATAGCTGCACCGTTGTTACTCATTGAGCACTACCCAGGGGACACATGTAGCTTGAAGATAGTCGACGAACGTGAGTAACACCCCTCCCCCCACACAGAATGTTCTAAGATCCCATTAGACCGGGACCTACGGTTTAAAGGGGATTCCGAACCACTGCAAGCATCCAAGGCACCGCCGGGACTTGAACCCGAAACCTGTGGCACCGAGAGTCAGGTGCAATTTTAAATCAAACAAAATAAGTACAAATATATAAAAATATCTTAAAATATTAGCGAATTTATTTTAATTAAAAATTGTAGGTTTTTATTTAATAAGAAAATAACTAAGAAGAATTTGATAAGTTAAGCACCAGAACAAAAGAAAATAATAAAAACAAATTTAGAAAAAAATTCAATTGATAACTTTTATTGTTTTTAAGTTATAAGAAATACAGTCCAAAAAAAAACATAATGAATCATTTACATATAGCGTTTGACAACAATTAATCTTTGATAAAATAATTAAAAAAAAAAAAAAAAAAATTCGGAAATCTTCCAAGTAAAAATATCCAACAAATACATTTTCATTTGATCTTCCAATTCTTATTGATATCAGTTTAGAGTCATATCTATAAGAGGATAAATCTAATATCTATTTAAAACTTTAACATGCAAAATAACAAAAATAACTGAAAACTTTAAAATAAAATTAATCTATTAAATCATATATATATTCGTAAAAACAACAATAATAATAAATAAGCAAAAACAAACGGAAATAAAAGTAATATGCATTAAAAAAATTTTGGTGAAAATGTTCCATAAATTGTTTAAAAATACGCATTTAATATTGTAGCTACGAATTTAGGGCCTGATGGCTGAGTGGCTAACGCTCGATGCCACAGCTCCCGGTGGTGCCATGGATGTTTGTAGTTGTTCTGAATCCACTTTAAATCGTAGCTACCGCTCCATTATGACCGTAGAGCCTTGGGTGTAGGGCTGACAACCCTGCTCCGCTAAAAATATATATCCTGACAAAAATTTGCCTTTAGGCAGATGACCTTGGCCCGCCATGGGGCTTTTGAGCCAATGAAGAAGAATTATTAAATATTAGTACTGAATGTTATCCATATAATTATTTTCATTAGTTATCGTTACTTATTAATTATTTTAACAGTTATTATTATTATTAACTAAGACTGCATTTTGTCGGTAAAATTATCTTATTTTTTTATTGATGCTATATTTAATCGTTATAATGTAAATACATCTGTATTTATAAAATATAATTCAATACTAACCTCAAAAATTCATGAATAATTATAATATTGTAAATTCTTTTCCAGGGTAGAAAATGACACAAGTACAAATCTACAGGTCGGAATATGCTTTAGAACCCATGGAAGGGGGACCTTCAGATGCCATCGTTGGGAACGCTCGTTCAAAATTGTGTTGTTATTTTTTATCCCACTTGGTAGACATCTGGACCAAGCCTACAAACCCGTATTGACTCATGGCTGAAGGGAATGGGGGCAGCTTCTGTCGTGATGGAGCACTCGTAGGTAGCAAACTGACTTGGCTCCGTGATGCTCTACAGTCATATGAAATAGTAACCTACGGCTTAAAGTGGATTTCGAACCATTACAAACACCCATGGCCCTGCCGGGACTCGAACTCGAAACCTGGGGCACTTAACGGCCACATGACGCCACTTAGACACTCGGCCATTCAGTCCCTTTCAAAATTGTAGAGGAAATGCAGAAGCAATGCAGCAGGTCACCTCATAATATGTCCTGGGTCACGCTGAATCTGCTACATCTGTGACATTCTAGTGGCAAATGGCCTGAGATCAAAGTGCTTAACATGTGGAGATAACAACATAATATTCTAAACGTTTCATAAGTTTTCTGGGAATGTTCATGATGAATGTTTTTGGAATAAAAACATGAATGACTCTAAAAATAGAAATATCTCGTGAAACAATTGGGCTTCCAATAGGTTATATAGATTTATTTCTCAGTTTTTTTCCTAAAGTGTGCACCAGAGATTCATGAGGCACAAATTCAACGGATAGAAGAAAACGATCATATTTATAGAAATCACTTTTTCAAATTGATTATTTTTTATGGATCATAAGCATGTATTATAATACAAGGTGATACTGTATTAGTATCACTTTGAAATCGTATATTTTTACAGCATTTTGAAGTCCCACTTTCAAAATGCTGTAAAAAGAACCTCTCTTCACAATGAATTTCAAGTTGAACTGAAGATACTTGAAGAAGAGGGAAACGATATGGCATCAAAAAAAGTTCCAAAGTGTATTAATAGATGGCGCCGTTAGCGGCATAAAGAAAGTGAATTCGGCGGCCAGTGACATTTTGAATCAATATTACAACGTATTTGGCATAAGTTGCACATTCAACCAATTGCAGTGTTCAATGTCCTGGATTGTTTCGGTTTTTTTTTTAAATGAAAAAATGACTTCCAAGTCATTCAACAGTTGTGGTACTGTGAGTGGAAAGCTCATCCACCACGGCAAGGTCATACCCAATTGCATGGGAAAAATCGGTGGAACTTTTTTGATGCCGTACCGTTTCCTCCTTCTTCAAGTATCCTCAGTTCAAATTTGAACTCATTGTGACGAGTGGTTCTTTTTTGACAGCCTTTTGAAAGTGGGACTTTAATTATAATCGCCCTGTATTTTGTTCTTGCTTTTCATACTGACTGTGATGTCATTCGCATATCCTCTTCGTTGATTTCACCCAAATCAAGGTCTCCGCTAAATGGGGATAATACAAAAATCTGAGGTTTAACAGTGATGAATGACGCGTTACTAATAAGACGTCAGTGTCCTTTGAAATTTATACTATGTGTAGATCATTACTCAGAAGTTAACTGGCCAAAGTATTAGAATGCACCTGTAAATCATTTTCGAGATTAGGATTCGCCTGTAAATCGAATGAGAACACTTTAAATGTTTTTATATAATTAAAGCGACTCATTGATTTGCGATCTCAGATCTCTAAGACTGGATTTATAAAATTAAATAAAAACAATTAATTATTTTTTAGGATTTTCAATCAAAAAAAATTTTTCTGCTAATGCAGATGACAAACACTGAGACTTGGTCTTGGATGCCTTAAGGCAAGCTCTGCACAAACGTTACTCACTTTGCATTACCCAGGGGCACGTGTCACTTGAAGATAATCCACGGACGCGGAGTAACAATACCCCCACAACGCTCTACGATCATATTCGACCGGGACCTACTGTTTAAAGTGGATTCCGAACCACGACAACATCCATGGAACCGCCGGGACTCGAAACCTGAGGTAGCGAGCGCCAGAGCGCTAGCCACTCGGCCATTCAGGCCCTTTTTCATTCAAAATAAGATCTTTCGGCTTCAAAATATTTCTTACAACGTCTTGAAATCTGTAAAATTTTAAATTTACTTTATGAAATATAAGCTCTCAAATATTTTTAAAGTTTTTACTTATGTCTGTATTTATAATATTCAATAACTTTATGAATGAAAATATTTTTTCGATAATCACACTCATATTCATCATATTATGCTGAAACAATTTCAACGAACTTTTTGAGGGGCACGAAGTAGCCATATGGTTTGCCCGTTTCAAATCTGGCGACCATCAATGCCATGGATTTCGACGATCCCTTCAGCCAAAAGAACCGAATGTATCGTCTTCAATCACGATAATGTACTTCCTCATGTTGAGCATCTTTTTACCGAATGCATCGCCAATAAGGGTTGGGAAATGCTCCAATATACGTCATATTCTCCCACAGAAGATCCTATCCACTGCCAATCGGTCCTAAAAAAACTGGCAGGTCAACATAGTTTATGTCAATTTCGATAACTTAGTGGCGGATTTCAAAAATGCCTGATAATTATGCACCAACCTAATACAATAATTTTCATAAAGGTAGGCAATTTAAAGAGCTTCTCTCTACGTCTTACACGCGTCACCAAAATGAATACAGAACAGTATCAAACTACTTGAAACTATATCTGGTTGTTGTTGTTGTTGCTTATCCCCTTGATTTAGAATCCTAAACCAAGTCCAATAGATCATGCTGCATCAATAGATCGTAAACTGTCCTCCCCCCTCATTCAACAGTTGCCTCACAGAGGCACCAATACAATCGATGAGATGAGAGGGAGACGCGATGGCCGAACAATGACAAAGGGTCTTCTCGTCTCCATTGAACGTCAAACTCTTAGTGCGGCCAGTCCTTAGTCTAGCTAAAGCCGTTTGAGCAGGTCTAGGACAGGCGCACTGCAAGGACATACCAGGATATTTAGCGGTGTACCATGCATGAATTGGTGGCTACCTCCAAGAGGTATTCACTCTGGCTAATATCTGGATGGATACGAAAAAGAAATACATAAAATACTTAAAATATTTATACAGAAATGGTTAACCACTGAAAAATATCAAAACTAAGTGTTGCGTAAGATATAATATATATGCAACTAATTATCATCATAACTAAAAGCAGACTGATGGTCAATTAGTTAGCGCTCTGGCCTTTGATACCCAGGTTCGAATCCTGGTGGTGGCATGGATGTTTGTGAAGGGTTCGGAATCCACTTTAAACTGTAGGTCCTGGTTTGTTTAGCCCTCATGTGGACAAGATGACCGTAGAGCGACAAACTAAATCATAAATAAAATTATAAACTTTTTTTTTTTCTCTTTTGCTATGCATCAAACAAATTATTTATCATGTCTCTTTTTTTTTTTTTTTAGATTACAATATTTTTTTATTAATTAATATTTGTCTGCTATAAAGGATGCTTAAGGATTTATTATTCGTGGTATAAGTTATAAATTGATTTTACAAATATAATTACATAATTTATAGGATAAATTACATTTATTTACGTATTTCTTTTCATATCTATAAATAGTTTCAGGTAGTTTGATATTGTTCTGTATTGATATTGGTGACGCGTGTAAGATATAAAGAAAAAGCTGTTTAAATTCCCTGCCTTTATGAAAATTATTGTAATATGGCTACTCAGTCCAAATAAAAAATAATCTGTTTGCATACGTTAATAATAACTCATAGCGCACGCTGTATCGCATGGATAAGTAAAAACTTTAAGGGTACTTGTATTTGGTGTGAAATTAAATTTAAAATTACACCGATTTTATAAGTAAGTAAAGATAAAAAATAATTAATAATCGGATATGAGATGCTAAAAATTATTTCCAGCTTCTGCGAGCAGCAATCAAATTTATCTTTCAGACGAGCATCTAATTTATTAGCATTTTCGAGCTTTAATTTCTTTTTAAGTTTATTAATTTGTAATTCATTTTAAGTAGAATATTATTTTATAAAATATTTCATTGTTATTATCTTTATTATTTAATTTTTATGCTAAGGAGAACGAAACCGCTTTATTCTGTTTAAATCTGGCAGCACTATGCTGTGCAGGAATGTTTTGGTTTCAAACTTTTTTTGAGTTTGAGTTCGAATGTTTCATCTTCATCTAGTGGATGTAGATTTTCATATGATGGGATTAGATGGCATTGTTAAAAAATTAAAAAATCAAATGGGAAGCTCATATGCGGAAGCTAGGAAATGCAATTTGTGTATAATAAGCTTAGATGGGTGACCAAACTTGAATAAAATGTACAATGTGCAGTTAACAATCAGCACGAAGAGGAAAGGAGCTCGAATCGATATACATAAATTAGTTCACTTAAATAGTCCAGAATCGCAATCCAACGGAAGTATAAGCACCCTGGATCAAGACGAATTTACGTACGTGGAGCATACTCATTCTGTTGAAGTGAGTAATTTGTAGGTCATTTTCGCAAGGCGCCATTCTTAAATAATTAATGAACCTTTCATATGAAACTAGTGACTTTTGAAATGATGCTAATAATTTTTAAAGAAATAAAAATATTAAATTAATTTCCCATTTGAAGGCATAGTGGGAAAGTGGCATTTTTATGTTAAAATTTTTAAATTAAGTTAGATTTTGTTTTAGTAAGTGGTGTAGAATTGTATTCTGGGATAAACTTACATTCGTTTTATATTTGATAAGTATAATTAATTTTTTCAAAGCAAAAGAAATGAAAGTACTGAATTATTTTCCATTTGAAAGCATAGTGGGATTTTTATGTTAACATTTAAAACTAAGTTTTTTGTTCTAGTAAGTGATGTAGAATTGTTTTCTATAGAATAAGTGATGTAGAATTATTTCTTCAAAAATTTCTATACCATATAATCATTTGAAACCATCAATTTATTAATTAAAGGTACTCTTCCATATATACTGCTTTAAGTTAAAGATATTAACAAAATAAAATGTTTGGTGAAAGTTTCATCTGTAACCTAGATTTTTTTTCTTACTCAAAATAATTTTTGTCATCAGCCTAACTTCAATTATTTGATATTCATTTGTTAATAGAAAAACACATAGCTCATATTTTCATAGTAGTGCAAAATCTAACTCAAGATAAAAATAGCAATTCTAATTATCTATTTAATAGAATAGTAATGAAATTTATATTGTCAATTTAATTCGACATTTATTACATGTTACAAATATACAATTGAGAAACTTATATATAAAAATATTTATATATTAAATGTCTAAAGGTTTATCATTTACTAAAATGTTCTTTAATTGTAAACAATAATGCTCTTTTATATCAAATGTTTTGAAATTATTCTCTTTTTTTCAATGCATAAATTGATTTAAATATTGAACCATAGTTGCAAAATTTTCATTAATTATTACATTTTTTTTCATTTTAACAGCTTTTCAATCAGTAACAGTATTTATTTGTTTGAATCTGACAGCTTGCCAACTTTCTTTATCTATACTGTGAATTATAGTTAAATAGAAATAAAATATTGTTTCAGCATTTTATTTTAACAATAAATAAATCTCAAAGTTGTAATAAAGAATATTTTACTACTTTTGTAATTTTTCTTTCTTTCTAATATTTGTATAATATATATTTCTAGACTATTTATAATAGTTTACTTGTAAAATTTTAGTCAGCTTTAACTGTTGCTTTCAGTAAGAATACTATTTTGACAGTTTGGAAATTTTTATGCTATTTTCTTATAATAAATACATAATTTTTTTGATTTCCAAAATTAATAAAAAATAAAAAAAGTTACATTTATATAATCATTGATGCCCTTTTGCAAATACAAATTACATATTTTACCAATTTAGAAGTAGCAAAAAAAAAGAAATAAATACAATTAGTTTATATTCATAGCAGCAGTTTTGTAAAATATTTCCACAATATTGAAGCATAAAATAAATTGTCATATTATGAAACTTAGATTAATTTTTAAATGGTTATTTATTTTTGCAGTTTTAAAAATGTTTAATTGTTTTTATCTTTTATGTTTAATAAAAAATAATAATTTAACGCATCTCCATATAAATAAAGCAGTAAAATGTGAAAATCAAGAAATGTAATATATTATATTATTATGCTTGGGACAGGATCCCTTGAAATAATCAGAAAATATGCCACATCAAATTGGTAAAAATAAATAGTTTGGAGCTTTTTAGACAGGAATATTTCTAGTGTCCCATTAACTGAAAAATACTTAATATTTTTTTAAGTTTATTCATAATTCAATCTTTTTTTTTTTTTTAATTTATATATAAGCATTCAAATTTTGGAGCAATGCTTCCAAAAAAATACTAAAACATGTTTTTATTTATTTATTTATTTTTAATATTTAACAGTATGTTGAATTGTCATTTTTTAACTTTTTCTTCTTTAGGGTATTAGCTGGTCTGGATGAGTTAGTAAATCCAATACTTTTGTGACGTTTTGTTATGTGTGGAGGAGATGATTTTCCTTGTCATAAAGTGGTTCTTGCATCATTTAGTCCATACTTCAAGGTAAAACTAACAACTACGTAAAACAATTAGAGGTTAATAAAAAATAATTTTTTAAATAATTTCTTACAAAATAAAGATAAAACTATTTTTTTATTGGTTGTATCTTAAAATAAAGCAATTATAAATAGGTAATGAACTAAATTTATTATTTATTTTTTAATAATACTATTGTATTTTTATATTTTTACTATTTTAAAATTCTTATTGCACTACTTATAATACTTATGAAGATTTTTGCTAGATTATTATTAAAACAACCAGAAACTTGTTTAATCAAATTATAAGAATTTAATGTCAAATGTATGAAAATTAACAAAGCAAATTTTATTAAAAATAATCATTCATTTTTTTATACTATAGAATATTTGAATGCAGTATTAATGTTTATAAAACAATATTCTTATATTATGGCAATTTGATGTTGGCAAAATTTTTTATTTCACTATCTGTGGTGTTTATCTCACACATTTATTAATAAAAGAACCTCTGTTCTTCTTATTAAATTCTCCTTTTTTTACCCTCCCTCCTTTAACTTTTTAATCTATGAAATTGGTAGTTTTTATACAATCTCATTTAAAATAATTTTTAATAACAGACATCATATAAAAAAAATAGCATAAGATGTGCATATTGTTTTCTTACAATGTATTAATTTCCACCAGTAGGTTTTTACCTTTTTATATGTCGAAAGATCTTAAATGCCAATTTTAGTTTACCTTTTGTAAATGCAAAATTGCTCCATTTTCTGAAAAGGAAGATAGCTGTTTTTAATGTTAACTTCATGTAAAGTCATGGTATCATGAACTCATATATCTTCATGACGTTGTAACATATTTTAAAACAAAGTAGGTTTCTTCATTTTTTTATTATTTTTATGAACCTATATAAATTGAACAGTATTCTACAGGAATCTGTTTGAATTTAAAAAAAAAACATTTGTGGTGTTATTAAAATTGATTGTAATAACAATAAAATTGTAAAATTATTCGTACCTGTATATTTTAAAAGGTACTTAGGTATTAACGCCACCGCAGCTACAGATTTGGCGGTTTTTAAATGGCGCCAATCTACACTTAAAATTTTTGTGACAAATCATAAAGTATATAAAACACTTTCAAACTTCATAACACTTTATTAAAAACAAAAGTAGTCAATCTGATTTTCGGTGGAAAATGGGCCGATATAGAGTTTAACACAGATTCAAAACAGTCTCTATTTTGGCACATTAGCGCAAATTCTGCTGCAGTGGTGCTAATACGCAAGAAGTACCTTTTAATAATCACAACGAAAATAAAGCTTTTTGTTTTATATATTTCAATACAAGAGTGCTTCTTTTACCTAGGCTATGTTTACTAGTGAAATGGCCGAAAGTCAGCAAAAAAGAAATTGTACTCAATGGAGTGGAGGCATCCACCTTGAAGCTTCTCCTGGATTATGCCTACTCAGCAAGGATTCCTATCAACAAGAACAATGTGCAAGCTCTGCTCTCAGCTGCCAACCTTTTGGAGGTGCTTCCCGTCAGAGATGCATGCTGTAGAAGCTTTCCTGGAAAGGCATATATGGATGAAAAACAAACTGCCTAGGAATACACTGCTTTGCTGAAGCTCATGCCTGTGAAAACTTGCAGAAGAAAGCCTAAGGACTTTACTTTACGGTACCACATAATATTTATTATGAATCGCTGCATGTTTTACTGTTTTTAAACACATTTTATTAGGGTTGTATACTTTCAAAGTTTCAAGGGACTAAATTAGCTTATGGTGATAATAATTCTATGTAACCTTCACTTTACAAATATCACACAAATCACGCCAAAACATTACATACATGAAAAAATCGTGATTTCAGAAATAAAATTACAATATTGCAATGTATAAAAGAGATTAAATTGTTTTATTAGATTGAAAAAAAAATAAAGAATTCATCTTCAAAAGAAATAAAGGAAGAGAAAGTGGTATGCAATTCATAAATAAAAAGTTGATTTGCACAAAAGAAAAGTACTTTTATTGCTAAGAATTTTTGTAACATTTAACCTAACACTTTAGACAAAATCTGAAAAAGAATATATTTGTAAAAATCTTTTGATTAATAGTAAATTTCAAAACTGCAGCCACATCTTTATAATTAGAAAAATTCTTTGCAATAAAAATACTGTAATATGTTCTCTTTTATGTAAATCATTATTTATTTATGAATTAATTCGTATGTCACACTTAGTTTCTTTTGATGATGTATTCTTTTATTTTTCTGCCTAATACAACAAGCTTTCTTCAGCCATTATATCAACCATAATGGGAAACATTTAAAAAAATGTTATATTAATTGCACTTACCTGTTCAACTTGAATAAACTAGAAAATGAGTCCTAGTAATAAAATATATGAAACAATTTTTCTGTGTTTGATTGCCTAATTTGTGATGCATCTGTTTCTGCTGAAAAAAAAAACTTTAAATGCTTATAGGAAAAAGTTTAGCTTAGATGTGTTAAGAGTATAATCATTAAACGCTAACATTTTAAAATGAATAATTATTTTACGTAAATTTAGCCAGATGGTTTTAATACTTTTACCATGATGATTTAAATGGATTCCCTATGGAAGATATCTTAAGTGATAATGGGATTATGAAACTTGCCATCCCAAGTCAAAAAGCAATTATAATGTAGATGAAATGTCAAGCTCTTCCCTTTGCTGCAAAATTAATTTGAAAAGATCTTCCTTTGTAGTGAATTAGAAAGTAATTTTTGTTAATAATTTTAATTTTGAATGAGCATTTAAATTTCAATGTGAGGTTGCAAAAATATTTTCTGGCGTGTGGAACTATATGAAAAATTAGTATTGATGTTCTAATAAAAGTACTACCACTGTTGTTATTGTTTTAAAAGATGCACTTAAAATCACTAAATATAATTAAAAACAATTATAAAATTGACTAATTGCTTTACAAAGTTCTTCAGATCTACATTTTTATTCTATGGGACCTTATGATTGATTGGCTAATGCTCTGATGCTCTATATCAGGTTTTTCGTTTTTCAAAATCGTAATACTGTGAATGTTTGTAGTAGTTCAGGATCCATTTAAGCCCGTGGGTCCCAATCTAATTATCTCTCATGTGCAGGGCATGACCATTGAGTCAAATGATATGGTCATGTTAAAGTGGTAGTGACAAACTAAATCAAAATATTTTATTCAAAAAATTCATTTTACACTGCCAAATTTTTATAAAAAAATATAAATACGTTTGCCTTCCCAGGACATAAGCATATAAGTATGCTTTTGCCAAGAATATATTAATTTATTATTAACAAAGTTTAATAATTACATTATCAGAAAAGAAAGAGCTAAAACCTAATGAGAATAATATCTACTGATTTTATCAAAAGATATATGGTAGCAAAAATTTTTTTCTTATCATGAAAATGATTTGGTATCAATTCCAAACCATGCAGACAATATCTGATAAAAAATGATTACAAAATATGAAACTATATTAAATAAAATAAAATGAATGCAACTTTAAAGGTAAAGAAAGTCAGCTTAAGGTCATTTTTAAGATAGTAAGTTAAGTTCTTTTTGTGCAATTCTTTTATATGAGCTTTTAGAACATATCCATCATAAGGACCTTGCACTATACATATACCTGCTAATTAATACACAACTAAAGATGAATAACTTTTTTTGTATATTAATAATCAATTATTTTTAATGAAGCTATATTCTTTCTTCATAGAAAATGTACATTCAACTTTATAATCTAATTGTTGCTGCTATTTATTAACAAATTATATTTCCCTCATTATTGCTATACATAATACTGTAAATATATGTATATGTAATTAATAAGATTAATTTTCCCTTTAAGAATTTTTATTATAAAAACAAAGGAAGGAATGCAATGTGAAGCAAGGCATTGTATTAATGAAACTATTACATCAGTATTTAATTTGATGGAAATTATTGCAATTCCATGTGTACTCAAAGTTCTCATAAGTTTCTAAAAAACTGAACTTTTTATCCTTTGATTATAAAAAGCTGTTTAAAGCTATCTGAAATTGTGTTATATAATAAAATATGCATATGTTTTAAAGCTTTAAATTGTATCCATACTTTGTTTTTTTGATTTAACAAATTTATTTGAGACAGGTTTTATAAAATAGTTATTACTGTTGTCATCTTGTTTAAAGGAATTTTGTTTCTATCCATAGAAAATTTCCTGATGTAATGAAGCAGCACGAAGAAATGCTTTCCTTGACCCAAAGCAAATTTGTAGAATTTATAGCTAGTGATAATTTACATGTTGAAAAGGGAAGAGACTGTATTTGAGGCTGTGCTGCTTTGGCTCAATCAAGACTTAGCTGCTAGAAGTGAAGACTTCCATCAGGTATGGATATAGTAGTTTTTATTGTATTTTGAACAGTGGGAAAAAAAAGCAAAAATTAAAATCAAAAGAAAATATTCCCTTTTTTTTTTGAAAATAGTTGATAACTGAGATGTATAACAGTATAATAAAATGACTGCACAGATCTGATGAAACCCAAAGCAGATAAAAGATAAACTTCATCGGTAACAAATTAATGTTGAATGTATTCAAAAGAGTTCACCATTGACCAAGATGCAGATTTGTATCTATGAAAGTAACTCAGCTAAAAGATTGTATAGTATATTTGTGGGTATTGTTGCATATACCAGATTTTTTCTCTTCAAATAATATCACAAACCTAGTGAGACCTAGTAGATTTAGTTAATCAATGAGACTATTTAGTAAAATCATCATATTCGTTGATTCATTTCCCAAAACAATTTGTATAAAATTGTTTCTCCATTTTTCTTTGCATAGAAGATCAAAAATTTATCTTGTCTTTATGAAATATGCTTTTTACTAATAATGGCTAAATTTGCTCTGCTGCTTTTAATTCTAAATTTTCAGTGGCCAACTTTGAATTTTGCCAATAGAAGCACTGTTATTTGATTTTGATCAAGCATGATCATTTTATTATGCTGTCATTTCACTTGTGTTGCTCTAGTTCTTTCCATTTGCAAATTGTTTTAGAATGGAGGAATTATTCTATGTACATTGTAGTTTAAGCACAGATATATAAAATACAATCAGTCTTCTGAAACTACCATGTTTAGTTCTTCATATGAGGGATGGCCTAGTGGCAGCACTCTGGCGCTCTGTACCACCACAGGTTTCGGGTTTGAGTCCTGGTGGGGCCATAGATGTTTGTAGTGGTTCGGGAATTCATTTTAAACCATAGGCATCTAAAAAATCGTATCACTTTAACCGTAGCTTCTGTAGATAGCATATCTTTAAGCTACATGTGATCCCTGGGTAGTGCTAAATGAGTAACAGCCATGCAGCTCTTGCTGATGGCATAAAGATTAACTGTCTCTGTATTGGCAACTGCATTAGAGCAACAGTTCCTCATATGAGGTTGGAAAAATATAAAGGAATGAGGAAGAATCATATCAAGAAATTTCAGTTTTTATATTTTTCAATGATTATTATTGATTCTTACATGAAAACATGTTTAGTTTTGTAGTGAAAAATTGTACATTTCGATAAAGAAATAAAAGTGAATTTTAAATATGCAGAAAACTTAATGTAGATACTAGATACATAATACTTCTATTTTCATTCATCATTTCTGAATAGTTTCTGAACAGTAATTATAATTGTATTGAGTGATCATTATTCTTTTGACATGCTGTTATTTTTAAAACTTACATGTGAAAATGTTTCAAATTCATTTACTAAAATAGGTCAACAATGATATAAATGCATCTAAGAATTATATATTTACAGATTTATGATAATGGAGTTATTTATAGATTTTGCTAATGATGCTTTTTTTTTTTATATGCACACTGGATCAAAGAGAAAGAGTTATCCATGAAGAATTATTGAAAACTTATTTGAAACCATGAAAAATTATTTATAAAAATTATCAAATTTAAAAAAAAACTTGATATCAGGTCATGTTATTGATTATATTTTAGTATTTTTTCGGCTTAAAAATGATAAATGCTGATGTAAAGTGCATTATTCGCATATTTATGTTTCATATTTTTTTTAATTTTATTTATTTATTATTTTTATTATATTCATTAGTATAAAATATCTTTTGTTAAAATTCAATCCCATTTATTAGTCAATTTTAATGATTAATTTTTGATCATTTCTTTTTAGTAATATTTTTATGAAATATATTTTTGTTCCAATACAACAATTTTCGTAATGTCATTTACATACATACAAATGAGATATAGTTTTTTTCTCTCCATGATTGTGAAAATAAAAATATTTTCAACAGATATTAGAACATGTTCGGCTGCCACTGCTGAGCCCTTATTATCTCCACGACTGTGTTGCCAGTGTTCCCTGCTGTTTCTACCTCCACCCAGTGTCAGAAATTAATTGAAGAAGCAAAACTCTACAATTTGCTTCCAGATCGTCGACATCAGACAGCATCTGTAAGACACAGGCCTCGCCGATCCTTTGGTAGGTTTTAGTATTTTTTTATTATTGTACCATTAGCCAGATTTGAGTTCACTGATTTATCTAAACTTCAATAATCAAGGACAATTGAATATACATATCATTTACTGCATAACCTTTTAATATTCTTTTTTAGCAAGTACTTTTTTTTTTTTTGTATTTTTATCAATAAAAAATATTAATCATTTTTGAAATTCAAAAAAGCATATTTTTGGAATTAAAAATTTATTTTTTATATTATGTGTTGTACTGAAAAAAATGCTGAAATATTCTGTTGAAACACTGGTTCATATAGTGCTGCTTTTTTTTTTTTTTTTTTTTTTAAGAATTTTAATGTGTTTATTAATGATTATGTTGATTATTAATAATTGTTTTTCACTTATTTTATATTAACTGATTACTAATTTCTATAAACAAATCTTCTTTTAAAAATGTACATTTTAATTAAACAAAAATGTTTCACATCAGTTAAAAAAAAAAATATTATATATTTATTAAAAATTAATCATAGCATAAAAGTAACTATTTTCTTCATAGATTATGGCTACTAACCTCTTAATTAATTTGTAAAATAATAATCTTTCGGGTATATTTAATATCTGCATTTTTACATTACATCTTAAAATGTAAAATTTAAATAACTAAAACATCTGATATTATCTTAAAGAAAATTTCAATAGGCATGATATTTTCAAAAAAATAATCTTCAGTGTCAAAATTATGATGCAATTTATATAAGTAAGATCATGAAATCATTTGTTTGAACTAAGCATTTCCTGTTCACGATATCCTTATTTATATATATATAAAAAAAAACCATGAAATTATATTAACATTTGTTCAATTAAACTGTTAGATGGGATGTCACTGTGAAAAATTATGCTTAAAATAATTTCTGCAATTTTTTTAAAATTCATCGAAGCATCATTATTTAGCAGTGCTTCAGTGTTAATAATTCATGCAAATAAACTTATTAGGTGTTGTAAGAAACTTGAATTTTGATACTGCATACTTTTTAACAGAAACTGTTACAATAACCAGAATTGTTCAAATTTTTAGTTAGAACTTGTTAGTAATAAAACAAATTGAATTTCAAGAAAAATAATTTAGAAGTCAATATTACTAATTTATCTAGACAATATAATATGGCAGATGTCTTTTTTTTTTTTTTTTTTTTTTTTTGCAAAATGTAAAAACTTTAGAAAATAGAATTCAAGTTGCATAAACAGCACGCATTAGCTCTCTTATCCCATTTTGAATGTTTTATTGAATTATAAATTCATGCATTGGAATTTTTAATATTTCTAAATCAGAAACCATTTGTGAATTTTAAATATACAAGTTTTTCAATGAGAAAGCACTATTTTTTTATGGTTTTGATTAATTGCGAGTGTTTTTAAGCAAAATATTTTAAATTTTGTTAATTGTGTATTTATATTAATTAAAAATAAAAACTTATAAAGAAGTTTAAAATTATTACATGCTTTGTGAAGAAGGGTGGGAGGTAACAAGGTGGAAGGTAATTTCTTTTTGTTGGGTCAGGTATTAAAAATTTGAAAGCCAATGATCAAATGCATTCTTTATTATTGTTTTTAAAGTAATGAATTTCTAACTTTTAAAATTCAAAGGTATTTCAGAGGTGGTTGTGGCTGTTGGAGGAGGAGAAGATGATAAGGTTGTTCTCCGTAGCGTAGAATGTTTTGATCCTGTAAATGACAAATGGCTTACATTGTCGTGCTTGCCGTTTGCCATCAGTAAACATGGAGTTGTTGTTACAGGTAAGAAATTCTGAATTATACACAAATTGATTGTAAAGTGTAAGCATTTGCAGTCAACTCTCATTGAACTGTTCCCCTCTTAATTTGCCATTTTTTATGGTGTGAAATGAGAATGGTGGTTTAGGGAGGAGATAGCTGTACAGTAACCTTTCTTTAAGGCAGCATTCAATAGTTAAGCACATTCTATAATCCAGAATCAATCAAGCCTTAGTTTTCGTTTATGTATATATATGTATTTTATGGAACTTGGGATTTTGTTGGCTTTGGCATAGATAGGCACAATGCTGTCACATTCATCATATATTTATATTGTATATATGGGTTCAGAATGTGTATAAACATATCAAATATGTACTGGTTTTAATCAATTTTAATTTTTATCTAGAGTGCTTTATCTTTGGTATACCGATAAACTACACTGATGCTTGAGAATCCAGCAAAATCGCGCATTTTGACACAACAGTGGAATTCAGGAAATTTTAGCAATCTTAGAAAGTCTGGGAAATTTATAAAAATTTCAAAAAATCAGCAAAAATTGCTGATGAAAGTATTTTGCACCAAGCATGTGTGGGAGCAGTGATTTTGTAGGATCGCTACAAAAACTGTCATAAAACTGCGATCGGCGATTAAGCTTGCAAGCCATCAGCGATTTTGTAGCAAAGTATTTTTGAAACTCAGATTGCTACTCATTTTACAGCAACCTTATGGGGTTTTTTTTTTGTGTGTGATGAGCTGTCCAATTTTTAAATTTATCTCATCAAATGTGTTTATCACTGATGTGTGTAAAAGGATTTTTAATAACTTATATTGCACATACAATGACTCTGAGTAGGAGAAAGCCAGGAAACAAATACAATTAGTTGCCATATGTCAGGAAAATGTTGTAAAGTTTAAAACAGGAAGCCAGAACATTTTTTTTCACAATTTCTGTAGCGCTCTGTATTAGACTTTTTCTTTCAAAACTCATTTGTATCACATCTGACTAGCCCCCTAACAAATAATTGATTTGTCTGTTTTCACCATTAAACTGAATGGTTTAATATTCCATGCTTTCTGTGGTTGCGCTATATTATATCAGTAAGAGATATATGTATCAGCACTATATTATATCAGTTTGTAGACTAAATGATTGGCCTATACTACATTGGGGAAAAAGTATGATCAAATTTTAAAATGTTTCTTTCATTTTATGATTATTATTAATTTAAACATTGCACTACCATAATAAGCTAAATTTCTTGCAGGACAAAATATCCTATATGTTGCTGGCGGAGAATATCCTGATGGAACAGCCAGTCGATCTTTGTGGAAATATGATCCCATATTTGACCAATGGCAGGAAATGTCTGCTATGAATGTTGAACGGTCCGAGCTTGGTATATCTCATTTATATTTATTAGAAATTTTAGTTGTAATATAAAAGAACTATATATATTTGTAATAATGCTCCTTTATTTTTATATATTTATTTAAAACCTTTATGTGCCATTTTTAATAGTTACTTAGTTTTTATTTAGTAGTATATAGTATAGTAGTATTTAGTAGTATATTTATGTCTTAATTTTATAAAAATCTTATATTTTTGTTTTAATTTTTAAAGTAGTAATATTATTTTCATAAATGAAATTACTTTAATAAGCTATATTCAATCGATAATAATTGGTAAATGTTAGATTATTTAAAAATTCATCAGTAATGAAATGAATAATTTTTAATTCTAATAATGAATAAATATCAATTGATTACAGCAAAAAAAAAAAATTAATGTGATCCTTCAAAATTAATTTTAATAGTGGTATAAATGGAAACATAATTGCAAAAGCAATGTTGTTTTAAAAGATTTCATAACTAGATAAAAATTTATAAACCTTTTTTTATTTTATTTTTTCATATAAAATCATCTCTTTGCAACTTTAATACATTGTTTGTGAAATTCTTTTGTAATATGAAACAATCTAATAATATTTTTTTTAAAAATTATTTGCAATACAGTGACAATTATGTGCAAGTTTAAATTTTTAACTCTTAAAACAATATTAATTTCTTTAATGTAACATTTTTTTTTTTTTTTTCTAATTTAATGATTGGGTATGAATTCACAATTCTTTTACAATACTTTTATTTTAATTTAATTAAATGTTTTAATAATTTTAGAAATACTGTAGGTTTTTATTTTTAATGTCAGAAATAAAATAGCCATGTATATAAAAAGTGATTTTATTTCTGTAATGTTTTAAATCTAGTCATTAAAAATTTTGTTTTAATTTTTAAATATCTTTATTAACATATCTGTAAAGAAAGTTATGAACCAAAAGTAATTTTTAATTTATATATATATATATGCACATGTTTGAACAAAAAATTTCAATTAATTATATATTGAGATCAATATCAACTTCTATTAAGTTATATGTAAAAGGGATGGTAAATCAAATTTATTTGATTACTTAAATGAAAGGAAGACACACAAAAAAAAAAAGACCATACATAAAGTTGTAAAAATGCATATAGAATAATGTGTTTGGTTAATCAATAAATCGAAAGGACATATTATCAAAAAATTGCTTTTCAGGTTTGGCTGTGCTGGACGGTTTTTATTTATGCCATTGGTGGATGGGATGGTTTGACCAGATTAAACAGTGTGGAAAAGTACAATCCTTGTAATAATACTTGGGAGTTTGTAGCCCCCATGAAAATATCACTCACAAGCCGGCAGTCATTGGTCATGAAGGACACCTCTATGTGACTGGTAAGAATTTGGCAAGTTTGTGTGGGTTCCAGAATATTGAAATTTTCTACCTTAAAATAATTTTGAAAAAAAATTGTAATTTTGAAAAATATGTCCTAAAATTAACACTGTTCATAACTATATACAAATGTGCTTTCTTCATATTTTGATCTTATTATTCATTTTAAAAATTTATCAGAAAAATGAGGTTCTACAAATATCTTCCATTTCTGGTGAGGGAAACTTCTGGATTAATATATATCAGCCCTGCACTGACCCAACCTCTGTCTTTTGGCAAATCACATCTTTGCATATTTTTATATTTAATTTATTTTTACATTTTAATTAATTGTCGTTTTGTCATTTTGAATTGTCCAATACTAGAATAGATTTTCTATTAAAAATTAACAAAGGTGCATTCAGTATATTAGAATTTTATGAAATTAATATAAAATATTTGTAATTTTATATATATATATAATGAAATGAAACATTTAATAAAAAAAGTTTATATATATGAATCTTATTCTAAGTTAAAATACTAATATAGAAACATGTTCTAGAAACATTTAACCTTCAATGATATATGGACTTTATTGCCAGCATTGTAATAATAATTTTAATAATTTTTGCCATAATTTTTTCTTCATATTCCTGTAGGTGGTGCAGTTTTAGAAGATGGCGATGGAATCGATTTGGTTCAACGTTTCTGTCCTCTCACTAATGTTTGGTCTGATATGGCACATATGCTTTTATTGCTAGATCAGGCTCCCGAGCTTGTGTTGTTAATAACTTAATTTATGTGATAGGTATGTAAATGTTTGACTCCTATTTTTTCCAGAAATATGCTTGTCATAACTTTTTTAATCATTACAAACAAGAAAAAAATTTTTTGTTAAAAAAAAAAAAAACTTAAATTATCAAATACCTTTTTTATGCATATTTTATGAGTCATATATCTGCTTTTTTAATTTACATTCCTTGGTTTCCATTGTGATGCTGATGTTCTGTATAAAATACAAGTAATATACAAGTCAGGCAGTTATCCATACCTGCAAGTATTGTGCACATTTTTAAAAGTACCAGATATTTTTGAATAGTTGAAGCCATGAGTAAAGTTTTTGTAATGAGATGTTCTACAAATGAATGAAATTTTACACACAAGAGCCTCAGATATCTTCAGAAGAAGAAATCAGGCCTTGAAATTTCCGAAGTTGTGATGGCCAAATTGATTTGTCTGCTTTGAACCTCAATAGTACAAAACCATAGTTTGCCGTCATTAAAAAGTGAAATCACTTTTTTGAAGTTTCATATAATTTGTATTGTGAACTTATAAAATAATCTGGTTTTAAAATCTGATCAGTCCTCTAAAAAAAAAAAAATTCAAACATTTTTAGAGTAAAATTAAAAATTCTGACAGGACAAATATGTGAACTCTCAGACAATTTAATGACATGTTAATTGTTGCATAAAATAATAAATAAAATTACTACCATCTTATTAGGAAAGCAGAAAACTGTATTATATTTAATGTATAAAAGGTCTTTTTATAATTATATTAATTGTTATGAATATACCAAAATAAAAAAAAAAAAAAAAAGTAGTGAAATGTGTGCTAGTTTTTAATTTATATTTTTGTCACCATCTAGAAATTGGTATTTTAATTATGATTATGCTAATATCTTTATTTTATTTATCAATTTTTTGTTCATATGCTGTATTACATTTTTGACTTCACTGCACTTTTTTAAAAATATTACAGAAATTGTTTTTTGTGTATGTGTATTTTAAATCATTATTAAAACATTAAATATTATTTTTAAATTATATTTATTATACTATTAAAATATTATTTTAAATAACTAATTTATAAAATTATTTATATAATTTATAAAATATAACTATAATTTAAATGACATTAAATTTATTGCATAAAAGTTATTTCTATTATGCTTTTTAACTCATTTGTATTTGTATCTAAATCTTTGCTTAACTATTTGTCATGAATTCTGAAGTTCAATGAAAATTATTTATTTAATTTACAGTTTTTGACATTTAAATAATGTTTGCATTTTGTAATTGATATTAATTTTATTTACAGGTTCAATTTCATTTGAATATAAAATTTAATATAAAAAAAAAATTTCTGTGAAAATTCCATCATTTTTCCTTATCTTGTATCATTTTTAATTTATCAATTGTGAAAATATTTTTAATTTTTAAAAATACATTTTTTCTGACGCAATTTTGCTCAAACTGAATAAAAAATTTTTTTTTAAATGTTTTTATTCCTACAAATGTTGTAAGCTATTATAAAATTCTGTTTCATTTCTTATAATTTATTTCATTTTTTTCCAAAGATTAATAATTGCATTTTTAAGCAAAAATATGATAGGTTGTATATTTCTAATGCTAAGTAAATTTTACAAATGATTCAAAATATTACATTTTTTTTTTAAAAGTGAAAGTCAGAAGATCATTATAAAAAAAAATAATTGTTTTTAACTTTTCAAATTGAATTAATTTTAATTTGCGGCAATTTAATCAAAATTAACTATAGTTAATTATGATCATCATTAAAATACACAACGAAATGTTATTCAGATATTTTCATATACTGACTTTTAATGAATAGTTAAGTTGTAGTTGTGGTCATTTGTATTCATATTTCATTAAATATTTAATTGTCTTCTAAAAGTTCATTTTAAAATTCATGCAGTATAAAGTTTAAATTAAATTTTTCTTAATTCCAATTTTAAAATTGCATTTTTAGGCGGCTGGCACGCTTCAACAGAAAACACAAACAAAGTGGAGTATTATGATCCGGTGAAGAATGAGTGGCGATTTTGCAAGCCCATGTTGGAGAGGAGGTACCAACCGGGTGTTGCTGTTGTGGATGGAAAGATTTATGTGTCTGGCGGAGAGGAAGGGTGGGACAGGTCAGTCCAATTGATTACTTTTTCCTTAAAATTGGGAACAAAACTATAAAAATATAACATATTTCATGTGGTTTTCAAGAGTTTATATATTGAAATAAAAATATATATATATATATATTATTTATTTTAATTAAGAATTAAGCAAAGCAATTGACTCGTGTTTTGTCACAAATCAATATTTGTGGAGCTTCTTTATTAATTAAATGTAATATTTTTTGTAATATTTTATTTTTACGTTATTATAAATGTTATAATATATAAATTTGGTATATATTATAACATTTATAATAACGTTCTGATAATTTTGCCTGTTAAAATATAAAGTTTATTTTTTTACCCTCAGAAATAAATGTATAATGCCATTAAGGCCAAGATGTTGAGACTTTGCTAAAGGATCTGCCATTAAAAAAAAATCAAATTTTATTTTTATCAAATTTTTTTAAACCAATTCCGTTTCATTCCTTAATTCAGCTTTAAATCATTTAACACCTAGCCATTTATAGCATATTAAATGTAAATTTTTATAAAACTTCTGAAAAAAAAATTCTGCAAATTACATGCAATTATCTATAATTCACACACTGACTATAAGAATTTAATTTATAATCTATTTATTATAGATGAAAATTAGGGTATGCAAATTTTTTCATTGTCATAGATGGAATGGAATATAAAATTTCAATATTTTCTTCAGGTACCATGACACTGTTGAATATTATGATCCTCAGACAGACCAATGGTTGATAGCAGGGGTTATGCAAACTGCAAGGAGTTGGTTGTGCTGTGGTACATTGCGGGTAAGGATTTGTTTATTGTCTTTAACCCTAAAATATCAAACTTGTTTTACTTTATGTTAGTACTGAATGAATGAAAATGGGTAAACATGGCTTCTATCTTGTATTAGTGTAAGATTATACAGGTGATGGATAAAATTGTAATTTTTCTTAGTAAATTTGCAAAGCTGTTAGCAGATAATAAGCCGCAATTTCTGTTTAGCTGTCATGAATTAGTGATGTATTAAAATATGCAAAAATTACAATTTTAAAGATAACTTCTGAGAAGTCATTTTTATTCATTCATCTCTTTTTTTCAATTCCTTAGCTCCCTATATATATCTTGTTCAAATTTTCAATCGTTCATAAAATACTTTTTTTATTCATCCACTCAACTTCAAATACATTTTTTTGAACTTGTGGTGGATGACACTGGATGTTAATACAGTTTCTTCAAATATTAATTTAGTAATTAAATGTAATTAATTAATTAATTTTTTTAGATTTAAGTTACATATATCTACCAATAGATGGTGCCAGATAAACTTAAAAAAAAATGAATGAAAATTATTTATAAAGGATATAATGAAAATAAAGTAGGAATTGACTTAAAAATATTTTTATATATTACTTGTTTAGACGTATGTCATATGTTGTGTTCATCAGAAAGTTGAATTCAAATATTAGGCTGAAAGTAAGCTTCATTGCTGTTCAATATTCTATGAATTACTGATTGGTATAAACTGGACTATTAGTACAAAAGTACTATTGGTACTATTGGACAAAATGTAGGCCATTTCTTGGAAAAATAAAGCATTAGATGGTTTATTGTAGTATAACAAAGGATCTGACTTCATGCTATGTCCTCACATTTTTTCCTTGTAGTAATAGCCATGCAAGGAAATTTTACAATGTATGAAAAACTGAGTGTAAAAGATCCCTCTTTATTGAAACATTGTAAATATATTAATTGCTAAAAGGCTTTAAGGGGAACTTTAATTTAAGTTCAAATATGAAAAGAGTTTTTGATGAAGGTTAAATCCATCACTTTTGTATGTTTAAACAAGTAAAAAGGCAGAAAAAGTTAGATTAGTACAGATATCACAGTTCATATGCAAGACAACTATTGAACAATGGAAATAATGTGCTAGTTTTGAATAGTCATTTTGTCTCATTTTCTACGTGTTATTAGTGTCTAGTATATTACTTTGCAACTTTTATTTAATTGGAAAATATCTTATCCATTTTCCTACTTGGCAACATGCTTGAACGTTACAGAAAAAAAAAAAAAAAAAAAAATTTGTTTTGGCTTGTATACAGGTTTTGAATACATTCGAATTATAATATTTTTAATATAATATATATTAAAATTCTTTTCATAATTCCTTTTTTCTCTTTTCAAATCTTTCATTTTAGAAAATTATATATATTTTTAATGCATTAATTAAGAGGCATGCCTTTTCAATTTTAATTGTTAAAAAGAATTTTTTTTTCTGTTTCTCTTTCAGTTAAATGTGGATTTCAGAATAAAGGAAGTGTCTTGACGCTGGAAAAAAAGACAATCTGTTTGTAAAGTAAATTAGATATCCTTATTGATCAAGTTTCCAGCTCGACAAAAAGAGAACAATGAACAACATTATCCTAAATGCAGCAGAAATGAATTCAGCACCCATTAAAAATATATATGGTTTTTATTTAGGAACCCCTTCAAAATTCTTTCTTTGAGAAAAAAAAAAAAAAAGACTGATGGTTTAGTGTTATTTAATGTTTGTACTATTTTATTAATATGTTTATTTTAAATTTTATGAAATTATAAATGTTCACTTTTTTTCCTCTCCTTTTGAATCACGTGTTTAAAATTATTTTGCATTTGATTTGTGATATAAAAGCATTCCATAATGAAGTATTTTGGAGTAGGTTGATTTTCAAAATTTTAAGTTGTTTTGATATTTATTTTTCGTAGATTGTATCTTTTAAGTGATATTGATATTGTATTTTATTATATTAAATTAAAAACTTTTTTTAGAAATAAATAATTTTTAAAATGTTGTACTTAATTTCCTATAAAAATTATTTTTGCCCTCTCTTTTATTGTATTTATTTTATCATTATAAAATGCAATATTACAATATATAAAAGATTGAATATTCTATTCTCAAACAAAAAAAATCCTTTGCTTCTTAAATTAAAAAATTTAATTGATGACATTTATTTATTTGATTAGAGGATGCAAGAACTAAACATTTTAATTTTTATGTATGTATTTTTATTAAAATATGTTTATATATTTATTTATTATAATAGATTTAAAATTTTATTAGCTCCCAATTGAGGTTTTTTATTCAAAATTTTAAAAGTAACTGTGCATTTAATTTATTTATTTATATTTTAAAGAAAAGGTCTTCTGAAAAATATAATTAGATGTGAAAATATTAGATAATTGCAAAATATATGTAAGAAGCTTTTTTATATAAATTTGCTTGATTTTATTGTTAATTATATTATTTTCCCTTCAAATTCATAAGTAATTAATGAATGTTTGCTCTTTAAGTATTTTTTATATTCAATAATGTGAATCTATTTTATTTAAATAAAAATGATCACCAATAATATTTTTCAATATTTAAATATAGTGTAGGGAATTAAAATTGATATAAGAAAGATAAATTTTATGTATAATTTTTAACCAGAGGTACTCAAACTTTGTAGCTGTCTTAAAATATAAAAATTGTATTGTCTCCATCCATTTTATTTATTTTAAATAATAGCATTGATGGCTTATTCGGCTAATTATTTATTAATTTTCGGAATAATAAAGTTATGTGTTGATCAAAAGTGAATAAAAATAATTTTTAATGAGTCATATAATTTTTTTTATCTCTATGAAATGCCTTCTGTTTGAGTACCCACTGGTTTATTCAATTTATTGTTAAATTTATCTTTTAGTTATAAAAGTTTCTGACTGACCCCTGCCAAAATTAGTGGAGCATCTGTCAAAATGCTGAGTGACATCTCGGCTCATTAAATAACTATATTCTGAAATTTATTTGTAAATATGTGTGAAAAATGTATTTATACACAAGTAAAAAAAAAATGATTTGCATTTGAAACTTCTCAAAGTGCAAACCTGCATGGCATTTGAAAACAGGGACGTGTATCAAAATCAGTTGAAACCTCTGAATGAGAAAGATCAATTTCATAAAGTAAATTTATTCTTAATTTATTTCTTCATAAGAATGTAATATAACAAATCTTAATGCATGTTTGGCAAATGTGTTGTTGTACATTTCTGTTTATATCTATGTGAAATATTGTGGTAAATGTTTTCTGCAAATATATACTTAATATACTTTTTTTTTTTTGTAGTGTTTGTTGGCTAAAATATGCCTGTATTGTCTTGTTAAGCATTTAATTTGAAGACCAACTGCCATATGTATGATAAAGAAATTTTAACTATATTTATCTTGGAGAAAATATCTGCTTGTAAAACATTATACAGTAACCTCTCTTCAACCAGGCCTGCGAAAGTTCAGAAATTTTATATTCCAGTACCAATCGTATAGGTTCAGGTGTTTGTTGACCTTCACCTACAGGTGGTGGCACAATTCTACTTACATTTTTGCTCAATGTTTATGATAATTTGTATTTCTTATTTTAACTGTTATTGTATTTTAGTAATTTTCTTTTGTGCTGTGCTTTTATGAATGCAAGAATATTAAATTAATTGAAAGTTCAAAGTAAGAATTTTGATTGTGTAGTTGCTGGAATGATGAAATACTTCATTAAATGTTGATATTGTCTACCCAGAATTAGAATGTGCTTAAACACATTCAATGTGCATGCGTTTTAATAATTTAACTAGAGGTATTTCTGTTAAAACTCTGTCAGTGCTCGATAATCCAGTAACGCTGTGGTTCTGAATGTGCCAGATTAAAGAGAGGTTTATGTAATTAACATTTTAATAATTTAATTTAAATACATGTGTTTTTTTTTCTGCGTTAATATTACCAACAATATTTCTCAAATAGTAAATAAATTCTGTATATAAATGTCTTGAAATTATGTATAAAACTGGATGTAAAATAATTGCCTATTTTTTCAATGACAAAAATTAAAAAGAAAAATGCTGTTATTCTTTACACATTAAATATAAGGTCAAGAATATGCAATACTAATTTGTATATCATTAATTTTCATTCCAATATTGCTAAAGAGATAATAAAAAATAAAATTAAATCATCATTCAATTTTATGTATTATGCACTGATTTTCAATGCACTATACAGTCTGTCAAATTTAAAAAAAAAAAAAAAAAAAATATCAATATTAAAATATGATTTATCATATAATAGTTTAAAACCTAAGAGATTTCTATTTCTTTGATTGGCATTTAAAAATTAATATTTCTTAAAATGACTCTTATATGTGTGTTTAGGGAAAGATTTTAAAGGAATCTTTCATATTTTATTTTTCACCATATTTTACCAAACAATTTTCAAGGTAATAAGAACAGAGTTTATTTGATATGTAAATATTTATTATTGAAATGTGTGTGCCAAATGTTGCATAGTGTCTTTCTTGTATGTCTTTGACTAAAACTATACATCTTGATATAGAAATTTCTGGATGGGATATAAATTATGGATCGAAGAATCATTATTTTATAAACCTTCTATTACTTTATTAATTTGCTTAACTAATTGATTGAAGAATCTTGAAATGTACCTGCTTTGTTAAATTTATTTTATATATGTTATGTATGCATGTTGTTCTTGACTGAGGACAATGTGTTTTTTTCTTCTGATTTAATTTCAGTTTAATGTAAAATTGGAATAACTAACTATATTCCTTTTTTAATACATTTTGTTGAATTTATATTGTTTAAATTCATGTAAATATTTAAAGCAATTATTATGTCATGTACAGTTATACTAGACTATTAAAAGACAAATTGCATGATGTGTTTGAATATAACTATTTAATACTCATGTCAAATCACTGTACAATTGAATGTTTTTTGTTTTCTTCATTCATTTCTTTCAAAAGAAATCTTCCATTGGTGATTTGAATGAATTATTTCATATTTGTAAGATCAGTTACTAAAGAGATTGAAGACTGGCTTCTTGAATTTTTTTTTTTCACTAATTTGTTCTTGCATAGTTTGTAACAATTTTTGCTATTATTTACGCATATAGTTGTGAGTGTGAGTTATTGTAGCTGAAGAACTATTTTTTATATCATAAATGCTCTTTAATCTGACATTAAAGGATTCTTTTCTCTACATTTCACCCCTTTACCCAATATTATGTGTCTCCTACCAGTTAGAAAAGTGAGAATGAAACATTGATGGACCCCATGGACAGCTCATTGACTAGTTTTATTGTGAGGGCAGTACCTTCCAGGAGGGCTTTTAGGGGTGATGAGTATTGTAAGGGAGAAAACCAGGAAGACTCCCACTTGGCAGCATGACTGTGAATACTGGATGCTTTACCTACCACAATTGCCATCGAGTCTCCTCGTATCTGAAAACAGTGCCACCAGCAAATTCAAATCACAGCTCTCCTGTTTGCAACTGTGCAAGTAGCCATGTGTTGTGTAGCATTTGATATTTCTCACTTTCTATACTTCGGTACCCATCAAGCCATTCACTTTCATATATTTTTCATCGGGATTCTTGTAACCACCAAATGTTACTTGTATTTTCACTCATTGTTTATTATAACTATCAGTTTTTACTTTATTTGCATTGTAAAAACTCATAAATCTGCAGAACTAATAGATTTGTGTTCAATTTGTAATGATTTTTTTGAAGAAGAGATCTGAGTCATGGAAACAACATGATATCAGATACTTTTGCTAAACTGAAGACTTGCTCTTGAGTATAATTTCTTGCCTGTAGCTTGCTGCAACGTATTTTCGTTAACATTCTATAGTATTAATTTTTTGTGCTATATTTTATCAATACAAGAATATTCAATTAAATGAATATTTAGTTTACGAATTTTGATTAGTTAGGTATTAGAATGGTGAAATATTGCCTGGGATATTGATATTGTCTACCCGGTGTCATGTGCTTAAACACATTAAATATTGATATGTGTTTAATATTCCCATTACAACTATATCAATGCTTGATGAATTGACTCATCTAGTGCAATGATGGTCCCAAAAGTGTTGGATTAAAGAGCATTAACTGTATATCATACATGCCAATTCTTCTATTTTTAAGAAATTAGGAAAATAATTCCTAAAAATTTACTTAATAGTTATTCATTGCTTTTAGTCCATATATATCTGTCTTTTAATAGTCAGTTTTGTTCTGTTAATAAGTTTTTAAATGGAAAAAGCTATTAATCTTTTTAGGTTATATGCTAATCTTTATTGTTTTAGTGGATAAAAAAACTTTTAATTTGGCCCATCATGATTTATCTTTTAATTACATCATTTCCCTTTTTAAAATGATACATTTACGAAAAATGTTGTTGTGCATTAAATTACAGGTTTGGAAATGAGTATCCATGATATATATACACCACACACTTTTCATGTTCTGTTCTTATGGTTAGTGATATTTACTGTACTTAACTCTTTTAAAGGCTCTTTAAGAGAGTCATAATAGGATTCCTTCTTTCTGTGTTCCTCATTCTGTGAATCAGATACAGATATTTTAATCTTCTGAGTATTCATCCAAAGACTGAATCAGTCTCTTTTTAGTGTTCGTGATCTTTCTCATTCATGGGTTCTTGCTGATGGTGATGCAGTCCTGCATTTCAAGTTAGCCATTGCAGGTTTTGCACTCTGTCGATATTTTGATCTCAGAAGGTTAAAAATCTGTATCATCGAGGTGGTATAGAAGAAAAACTGGCATCATTGCAAAATTAAAATGGCATCTATGTGACAGATAGTTCAAGAAAAATTGTTGAAGTGTTTATTTCGAGTTTGTCAGTTTTATTATGTACAAAACTAAAAAAGAAAATCTATTCTTTTTTTATTACTATACTGAATCCTTTGAAATGTAGACATTTTAACGATATTTCTCTTAAATTTTGTGCTAAACAAAAATATTGACTTAGAATTAAAATGGGCATTTTGGGATAAAATGTTTAATATATTATCAAATTATTTTTGAGTTTTTTTTTTCTTCATAAAAAAGATTTTTTTTATTTTTATTTTAATTATATTATTTATTATACGTTATTAATATTATTTAATTTTGTTGATTTTATTTACAAAACTAAAAAATTACTTTACTGAATCAAGACAAGTAATTTAGTATTATAAAAAATTATTATTATTGTTTGTATATATTTTTATTGTAAACTATAAAAAAAGTACTATTTTGATTAATATAACTGAAGCAAAATGCTCTGGTATGTAATTAATATTGAATCCTTGTTAATTCAATCAATGCAGTGAGAAAAAAAAAAAAAGGTTTGCATACACTAAAAGGCAATTCAAAATGCTTTTCTGAAAACCTGAACTACAGTTTTTCTTCTGTCCTTTCTCATATTTAAAAAAAAAAGTTTATTTTTATGGAAACTATTGGATGCTGTTTCATTGTCTATTACCAAAGAAGTAAAATTTTATTTAAGATGGTTTATATCAAGCTTAAAAGTAGACGTTGAGGGTGCTAGTAGAAATAATGCATTTATAGATGTTATTTATGATACAAACAATCCATTTTATGTGTGTGTTTTTCAAAAAACTCTTTAATGATTTGTGAATGCATAGTACTTCAAAATTATTTTTACACCTTATTATTAAATTTTTATTCATTAAATGTTATTTATTTTATTATTTACTATATGTAAAATGTTGAGTCTTTAAGATTTTTTTTTTTTTTTTTTTTTCAAAATGTATATTTTCGTCTTTAACGACATTTGGAAGATGTTATTTATTGAAAAATGAATTTGGTATTTGTTTAAGCATTTTTTGCTTATTGTGATATTTTAGTTTATTAGTATTTAGTATTTTTTTAGTTTGATATTAATGAAAATTATTATTTATGTCTCTTGTGTATTTGTTAGTCATAAAAAAAACCCAGTTTATCCCAGTTTAATGATGTATATAAAAATTTCACTTGTTATATATAAAGATAATTAAAATATATAAAATACTTTTTTTGTGGGAAAATTCCATCTGCTTTCTACCCAATTGTTATGAACTGCAACTTCTTCCTTAGACTGAATAAACTTGTTGTCTTGATGGGCTATTATTTATTTTGTCTAATACCAATTCAAATTTGAACAAAAACAATGCTATTTTTTGACGGCTATATATATAAATAATATAACTTAGAGGCCAATATATTGTAACTTTGTTAAGCGAAAGAATGTTGTTGAGTTCTAAATATTTTTAATTATTAAATTGTCATTTAGACTTTGTCGAGTGAATGTTGAATTATAAAAAAAAACTCAGTTTTATGTTTAATTAATATTTGAATTAATATTAATATTTTGTGTTGAAGTATAACATTTTTTTCTTATATCAAACTGTAGCGATATCCACCATAAGAACTGAAGTTGCTCAATAAAATTTAGTCTTGGTAAACTTGTCAGAATTGAAAAGTCATAAAATCAAGTGCAGTGCATGTTGTCAAATGTAAAAGTCCATGGTTTCACCCAATGAGCACAGAAGACATACATCATGAGTAGCTACACCTATGTGGTGCAAGTGTTTATTAAGAAATTCATGTCCTATCGAGTCAGACATGTGCTGTAAAAACTGCACGGGACAAGTCCATTGTTATGGTTGATGAAACAAGTCTATTCCACGTTTTATCAGTTGAAAGGAGTTTTTGTTTTTCTTCTTTACCTCAGAACTAAATGGCTGAAAGAAAATTCTGGCTATGATAACTTACAACGATTTTCATCAAAGAGGTCAGCTTTTTTCATTTCCAGGCATCTCGCAATGGCTGGGAATCCACTGAAAAACAATCTCCCAGTCAGAAGCAATTGCATTGGACAGATTTATCTTAGCCTTTTTAACAAGGAAGCAATCACTAGGTGTACTACTGTGCCCAAAAAGTAAGACCTGGTTTTACTTTTTGGGCACAGTAGGATAGGAGACAGTTGCCAAGATTGCTGCTTGATGTCGAAATATAACATCAACTGAAGGGACTATTACTGAAAAGCTAATGAAAATTATGTTTTTCCGTGCTTGTTTTAGTATTTTGCATTGGAATAGTTTCAGATGGGAATTTTGCTTACTAGTTTTGAGATTATATTTCTGTACAGTATTGAATAGAAACAATTTCCAACACTTTTACTTCTGTACACAGACGACGACGTAATAAGTTCTTTCAAATCTGCACCATTCCATTTTTATTGAAAGAAAACAAACTTCCCGATTTCTTGCAAAAATTGTGTTGATTTTTATTTTAATCAAGAATATTTAATTCTACTATGCAAAGATGGCGCTATATATAATCGTGATATTTAATTGCAAATTCTATGTTTTTTTTTCCTTAAAAAATGTAATTGAATTTTGTTTTTGATGTAAGAATGAAACGGGAAACATTATCCAATTTACATTTCATAAAAGTAAACATTTAAAGATTAGGTCCGATTCATGGCTCAGTGGCAACGTGCGCCGCTGGTGAGCATTACGGTGGAGGTTCCATCCACTAGCTGCTTTGTTGTAGACTCTGTTTTAAAAAACGCGTAGTCTCGATGGCGTTTGGGATTTTCGGTATCTTGTCTCGTGATTCCGACTACCTGGTGGGAGTTTTTCTCCCGTACGATAAGCAAATGCGGGACATTTTCCCTGAAAGTCCGACAGCGACATGGAGCCAAGTCGGACTTCTACCTACGATTGCTCTATCACAACAGAAGCTGCCCCCTCCTTCCATCATTCCATGATGTCACACGGGTTCTTGTACTTGATCTAGATGTTTGCTGTCTACAAAGTGAGATAAGAAGAAAAAAATTAATATTTTAACCGTGGTCCTACCTACGAAACCACGTTTCCTCCTACGCACTGCAAGAGCACCCCTTGCGGCGTACAGAAGAAATCGTCAGTAGGCACCGAGACTCTCGCCAGAGAGGACGTACGGCAAAAACAGGCGCTGTCGTTAGTTACGAGCTCATCCCGAGCTAGAAGTGGAGTCCTTCCACAACTACATAATTAGCTGTTACTTCAGAGACGTCTAGTTTAGTCTCACCGAGATAGAAGATATAGTTAACACCATCCTGCGCATAAATTAGCCTGCAAGCTCTCATCCAGAGAGAAGTATATTTCTCTATCCTGCGTAACTTTATTTACAGTTTAGAAGTGTAATCCTTCCACTTAAATATGAGTATAGGCCTTTAAATGTGTTACCTACTGTATATTAATTATTGTGCCGTGCTCGTGCGCTTGTAAAAATAAAATTGTGTGCTTTTGAACATGACCACACCCAGGTCAAGCTGCACAAACTAACCACTGACGACGACTACAATATTAGAAAAACATTAATGTTTTCTACTATTATTATTTCGTCGCATATTAGAAGATCAAATTCTTTTTAAATGACGTCATTGTCTGGATATCTTGATTTATTTCAATTCCTACTATTAGTTCACACTCTCCCATATATATCTTGTTCGCATTTTCAATCGTTCATAAAATACTTTTTATTCATCCACTCAACTTCAAACACACTTTTTTTTTTTTTTTTTTTTTGAACTTGTAGTGGATCACAATGGATGTGAATACAGTTTTTTTTTCAAATATTAATTCAGTAATTAAATTTAATTAATTAATTTTAGTTTTTTTTTTTTAGATTTAAGTAGCATGTTTCTACCCATAGAGGGCTCCCGATAAACTTAAAAAATGATTTATAAAGGACTTCCTGCAATAGAGTGAGAAAAAAAGAAGGAATTGGCTTTAAATTTTTTTTTATATTACTTGTTATGGTGTAAGGTTGTTATGCCTACTGTCAACTTGTACAGTCATATTAGACCGGAATCTACGGTTTAAAATAGATTCCGAACCATTATAAGCATCCATGGCACCACCCGGACTCGAACCCGAAACCTGTGGCCCCGAGCGCTAGTCACTAGTTCATCAGATTTCTTATAATATTTTGGTATGTGTTAATTTAGTACAGTTATTTTTATAGGACATATATTTTTGTGAGCGAATTCAGAGTACCAAGATGTATTTTAAGTGACTACAATTACCATACCTTTAATGTTATAAAATATTCTTTACTATACAAATACTCTTTTCACAGATATAAAATTCAATAAAAGTCGTTTAATTTATTTTACAAATTTTTCTGAATCCAGTAGTAAAAATACAATAAAAAAATTAAGTTAAAAAAATAAAATGAGTAGTAGGAGTCGGGGGTCGGTATAAAAAAAATTGACTTTGGAGTCGGAAAATGTTTGGGACTCCCCATCTCTGCTCAGTAATAAACGAATTTGAATAATTAATCCAAATAAGAAAAATTATCATTTGTGTTCAGAATTTTGATATCATTTCAATTACTAAATCACTATTATTTAGTTTTATCATACTTTGGAAACTGATTTTCTGTGTACCTTTTGAATAAGGCTCAAAGCATTCTTCATTCTAAGGCAGGGGTGGCCAACCCCCGGGCCGCATGCGGCCGGCCTTGAAAATTTTTCCGGCCCGTGAGATGTATCACACTTTTACAAGATATATTTATTTTATAACGGCCAAAGTAGTGAAAACTAACGCATTAAAAAATACATTATGTGCGCATCCCTATATTCAAAAGTTAAGTGTCGAAATGATGAGAAAAAAATGAACTTTGATTTTAAAATAATATTCTTGCTAATATGGGAGAGATAGTGCCTGTTTTTTTAAGAGTTCGTAGTTATGACCACGCAAAATAAATAAATTATATTCTGCGAACTCATGATGCGTGCGCATCGATTTGCAAAAGCTAAGTGAAAGAGTGAAGGAACAACTATCGCACTAGTAAAATAAATATTTTTTTAATGATTTCATTTATATTTATTTCGTTTATATTTACATACTTTTTATGTTTTATTTTGAGTGTTCTATATTTCTTTACAATGTGAGTTTAGTATCATTATTATTATGTTATCTGTGTTTGCATGTAAGAATAATAGTAAACACAATAATAAGTTATGTTTCAATTTTTCACTCCAAAAACATGTCTATAGTGAGTCTCAATCTAATAGAGGAATATATAATTTTATAGGTGGCCAACGGAGTTAGGATGCATTTCTAAAGTGGCCCGCAAGATCATTTGGGTTGGCCGCACCTGTTCTAAGGCGTCCGTTTTTGATTGCGTAAACTCATCATAGATGGCGACACCATTCGGAAAACTGGAAATGAGATTCGAGAATTACAGCGGCAACCATTCATTGAAGAGATTCATTTTGAAAAACGGGCTTTCATTCAGAAAGTCATCTGTCTGAGAGTTTCTTTTCTAATGAAATGCTAACTTAGTTTGCTTGTGTTTTAAATGAATTCATTTTATTTACTATTTTTTTAACACAATCATTCTTTTCGATATTAAAATATTGTACATTTTGGAAATAAATTTATTTATTTCTTGAATTTTATTTTCCCCCCATTTATGTATACCATGAACCACTCATAGGGTGGGGGCATGAAAAGACGGCATTGCTTTTCAGTAGGATTTTAGGGGTTGCTGTCCCACATTTGCCTATCGTTTGGGAAACACTTGGAAACTTCTTCATCACTCATATTCTGTCATAATCGTCATCGAGTTTCCTTGCTTCTAAAAGTCGTAACAGGCTTCCGGTTCGAATTCTGGTGGTGGCATGGATGTTTGTGAGGGGTTCGGAATCCACGTTCAACTGTAGGTCCCAGTCTAATGAGCCCAAAGTGTGCACAAGATGACTGTAGAGCGACAAACTAAACTTTTAGTTTCACGGAGAATATGTATTCTGTACTTGATGCCCGTCAATTACTAATTGCATCGTTTCTTTTATATCTAAATATCAGAAATGGGCGTTTGATATATCATTTCTTTTCTTGAAATATTAGAAACAAATGTTTGATAAACAATGTCTTTCACCTTAGCCAACAACAACAATAAAAAAATCCAGTGGAGTTAGGTCGGGCGATTGCGGAGGCATTTGACTTTGCACCATTATCCATCATCCACTCTATCAAGTGAGTCAGAGATGGACGGACGTCACCAGTGAGGAGGAGCACCGTCCTCCTGAAATAAAATATTTGGTTCCAATGGTATAATAACATCCAACTCAAGAACATTTTCATACTCCTCACCATTCATCCTCCTCTCATCAAGAAGAGCGGCCAGATGGCCAATTGACTAGCGCTCTGGCCTTTGGTACCACAGGCTTCAGGTTCGAGTCCTGGAGGTGGCATGGGCGTTTGTGAGTTGTTCGAATCCCCTTTAAACAGTAGGTCCCCGAAATGCAAAAAAAATGAAGTGTGCGAAAATGACCGTAGAGCAACAAACCAAACCAAATCTCAAAGAAGAATGAACCGTTTACAGCCGATTACCGATCGTGTAAAAATACCACACCAAATATTAAATTTACGATTGTCTCATTCATATCCGATTGAAATGTATGGGTTGTTAGAGTCCCATGTTTTAACATGATATCTGATGCTAGGAAAAAAATTTTTCTTTTTTATCTCATCTCCGAACTAAGGTTGTGTTGCTCCAACCAGTTAGAAAGGAGGAGGGGAAAATCAGTGGGCTCATATATACCAAGAACAACCCACCGACGGGAAGAGGAGGGAATGAATAAGGAAGGCTTTTAGGGTTAACTGATCCACATGTGTGTGTTGTATGGGAGACAACATGGAAAGCAACAATTAGGCTGTTGAATTCACCTCTTAGGATAGGAAAGTTTGTTTTTTTTAGCAGTTGATTTCAGTAGTTATTTAACAGTGCTTCACATCCTTGAGTTTAACGAATTAATTTTTTGAATAACAAGGATTTGATATGTGCAGCTGATTTTAACGCCGGTTAAAAAATTAAACTTTTTGGTAGGGAAAGGCTATTCAGCGTATCACACAGAGTTGCGCTAAATTTAACCTCAGTTAAATTCACCCATCACTCTATTCATTACCCCATCTCAATACCGAGCTCCACATAAATTAACATATTTAGAACTTGAAGTATTCTTATTGAACATTTTCAATAGAATTAATTACCATTTATTTATTTATTGTTAAGTCTTTCGATAAATATATTCGTCACAAATCAAATTAACGTTCGCGGTTGTATAGTATTCATGCACATAACTTAACCACACAATAAATAATTAAGGAGTGTTAAATTTAACGATAATTTATATTATCATCGACGGTTTGCACCGAAGAAAATTAACAGTTTCTCTTATCTTTGCCTCCATTCGTTTGTTTTGATTCTCTTAGTAGTATATTTTATTTCACATTGTCTTCTGTAAAAAATTAAATGTTTTTTATTTGTTTTTTTTAACCATATAGATAATATGTAAATCAACATAAACAAAATTGTAATGCTGTTAAAAAATGGCGTCTTTTTTCAATTCCTTCTATTAGCTCACACTCACCCTATATACACTGAAGTGACAAAAGTCATGGGATAGCAATATGCAAATTTTCAGATGGCAGTAGCATCGCGTAGAACAGGTATAAATGCGCAGTGCTTTCGCAGAGCTTTCATTTCTGTTCACGTTATTCATGTGAAGAGGTTTTGACGTGATGATGACCGCACGACGGGAATTAACAGACTTTGAACGCGGAATGTTAGTTGGAGCTAGACGCATGGGTCATGCCATTTCGGAAATCGTTAGGGAATTCAACATTCCCAGATCCATTGTGTCAAGAGTGTGCCGAGAGTATGAAATTTCAGGCATAACATCCCACCATGGACAGCGCAGTGGTCGACCGCCTGCACTTAACGACCGAGACCGGCGACGTCTGCAAAGAGTCGTAAATTCTAACAGGCAAGCAACACTTTACAAGGACTTGTCTGTTAGAACTGTGCGGAGAAATTTGGCTTTCTTGGGCTATTCCAGCAGAAGACCGACTCGAGTGCCTTTACTGACAGAACGACATCGCTTGCAGCGACTCTCGTGGGCACGTGAGCATATCGGTTGGTCCCTAGATGAATGGAAAACCGTGGCCTGGTCCGATGAGTCACGATTTCAGTTGGTAAGAGCTGATGGTAGGGTTCGAGGTGGCGCAGACCCCACGAAGCCATGGACCCAAACTGTCAGCAAGGCACTGTTCAAGCTGGTGGTGGCTCCGTAATGGTGTGGGCTGTTTTTTCATGGCAAGTGGTACTCTGACCGAACATTGACTGGAAATGCTTATGTTCAGCTACTTGGAGATCACTTGCAGCCATTTTTCATGTACCCAAACAACGATGGGATTTTTATGGATGACAATGCGCCATGTCACCGGGCCACAACTGTTCGCGATTGGTTTGAAGAACATTCTGGACATTCCAACGAATGATCTGGCCACCTAGATCGCCCGACATGAATCCCATCGAGCATTTATGGGACATCATCGAGAGGTTTGTTCGTGCCCAAAATCCTGCACCATCAACGCTTTCACAATTATGGACGTCTATCGAGACAGCATGGCTCAATATTCCTGCAGAAGACTTCCAACGACTTGTTGAGTCCATTCCACGTCGAGTTGCTGCACTTCGCCGGGCGAAAGGAGGGCCGACACGATATTAAGAGGTATCCCATGACTTTTGTCACTTCAGTGTATATCTTGTTCAAATTTTCAATAGTTCATAAAATACTTCTTATTCATCCACTCAAGCTCAAATGCTTTTTTTTTTTAACTTGCAGTGGATGACTCTGGATGTGAATACAGTTTTTTCAAATATTAATTCAGTAATTAAATTAAATTGAATTAATTTTAGTTTTTTTAGATTTAAGTTGCCTATATCTAGCAATAGATGGGGCCAGATAAACTTAAAAAATGAATAAAAATTATTAACAAAGGACTTTTCTGCAATAGAGTGAAAAAGTAGAATTGATTTTAAATTTTTTTTTATATTACTTGTTTTTATGTTGTATTTTCTATATACAATATAAATTATATTTTAATTTTAATCGTTAAATTTAGCACTCCTTAATTATGTGTGAGACTAATCCTCAATGTCCTGCAGTGTGGACGGACATCCCATGAGTGATCTACTCATGGAAGGAGGCAAAGGGGGCAGCTACTGTTTTGATGGAGCACCCGTAGGTAGAAGTCTGACTTTTGCTCTGTGACGCTCTGACAGTCATATGAGACCTACGACTTAAAGACCGGGACCTACGGCTTAAAGTGGATTCCGAACCACATCCATGGCACCGCCGCGCCGGGGACTTGAAACCTGTGGTACCGAGCGCGAGAGCGCTAGCCACTCGACCATGCAGGTCCACTCCTTAATTATTTATTGTGGGGTTAAATTATGTAACTGCTAACACCGTTAATGAAATTAACAGTTTTTCTCATCTCTATCTCAATTCGTTTGATTCGAGTCTCATAGTAGTATATGTTTTTATTTCACATTATCTTCTGTAAAAGATGAAACACTTTTTTTTTTTCCTACCACCATATATAGATAGTATGTAAATCAACATAAACAATATTATAATGCTGTTAAAAAATTGGCGTCTTTTTCAATTCCTTCTATTAGCTCACACTCTCCCTATCTATATCTTGTTCACATTTTCAATCGTTCATAAAATACTTTTTTATTCATCCACTCAAGTTCAAATACATTTTTTTTGAACTTGTAGTGGATGACACTGGATGTTAATACAGTTTTGTCAAATATTAATTCAGTCATTAAATTTAATTAATTAATTTTAGTTTTATACGGAAGAAAAAAAATTTCTCTTATATAAGATATTCAGCAGGATATAAATTTAGGAATCAATACCGTGAGTGACGAAGCGTGTAGAGTGCTGGAAGAAAAATTCTTTTTCAGATTCTTTTTTCATTGTGGGTTCTAATCTGAGTCAAGGAGGAACAAAATGGAAAATGAAACATGTGAATAAATGAGTGAGGCAGATGGAAAGTGTGTATGTGAGAGAGAATTTTTTCTAATTTAAAAAAAATGAATGAAAATTATTTATAAAGCACTTTCTGCAATAGAGTGAAAAAAAAAGTAGGAATTGACTTAAAATTTTTTTTTTTTTTTTTAAATTACTTGTTTTTTTTTCATACCACCGTAAAAAGATAGTATATAAATCAACATAAACAAAATTGTAATGCTGGTAAAAAATTAACTTTTTTGCGAACTCGAGACACGTGTAAATAGCGCTGTGGATTTCTAAACATCCTCTCGCAGGTTATGCCTTGCCTGGAACACAAGAACAAAAAGCCTCTACGCCCAACAAAGAAAACGAAAGCTTGCTGAAGTGTTTACGCTACTGGGCAAGTGGTCCTGGCGTCGTCTGACACTTTGGCGCATTCTAATGAGGTGAACGCGCGTTGTTGTGGCGTCCTGGAAGATTCCTGGAAGAGATGTTCTTTTCTTTTCTTTTTTTCTTTTCTTACCAAATAGTTGGGGTTTCCAAAAGAATATATTAAAAAAATATATACGGCATTTTCCCGTAGAGTAGTCATAAAATTCAAAATATTGCTGTATTGAGAAAGTTATGGCTTGCATCTCAGTTCGGGCTAGAGTTGGCGCTCTATCGCCGCTATTTGGCTCATTTTTATCAATACTCATTTATTATTTATTGATTTATTAAACACTAATATATGTTGCTTCAGAAAATAAAAATTATGATTTCTTTCATATATATACTAGCAGAACCCGGCCTACGTTGTCATGCCAAAAAAAAAAAAAAAAAATGAATTGTGGAAAATTACAAATCATGAATCTATTCTCCACGTTCCAATAGAGGTGCATACTCATTTTCACGAATATCGTTTGAACGGTGTATGAGATGAAATGCTGCAGCACCCTCTGGTGGCAAGTCACACTAAAGTGGATAGCGCGAACCTATTTGTCATACTTATACATGTTACCAATTTTCTTAGCGATTGTGTTGAACGGTATAGAAGTGAACAAACTGCAGCACCTTCTGGTGGGACTCACAACAAAGGTTTTAAGCATAAAAACATTCTCCATGTTTTGCCAAACCCAAAAATTTCATCAACATCGGTCCAGCCGTTTAGGAGGAGTTCAGTGACAAACACATGTATAGAAATATATATATATAAAGATATATATCTCTCTCTATAAAAGCTGTAAACATCCTAAATAACAAGCTGCTAGCAAACTTTTCTAGGAAATTCAAAATTTCTATTATAAAAACCATCTAATCCTGTGTTCAAAACATCTAATAACAATCACAACAAAAAAAAAAAAAAAAATAGACGCAAGCAATCATAAAACCAGCAAAGTCAGATGCAAAAAGTACTTTGATGTTATTCGTATTTCTTTAGTAAGCAAGTCTTACTTCTATTGCAATTTTATTCGATTAAAAATGACTACCAATAACTTTTTGTAATTTTTAACTACTTAATTCTGATTTGATTAAATAGCTTTCTTTTCTTAGGCATTTGCAAATTTTACAATAAAAACCAGTGTGAAGTTCAACGAACTCTTTCTCCCAATCTCAAGCTGGCACAGTCTAGGCATCCCCCTATGATTATGATTATCAAATTTCCAACATCCGCTTTGGTTTCTCTTGATTTGTCGATCTACGAACTTCGGATTACCTTTTGAGGTTTGCTTTGTCGCTGTACGGTCATCTTGTGCACACGAGGGCTAAACCGACAGGGACCAACAGTTTAACGTGGATTCCGAACCACTCATGCTACGGCCAAGATTCGAACCTGAAGTCTGAGATACAAAATGGAACATCCGGAGACGGGGGAAGAGAAAATACCAGTCTCAAGAAGCGTTGAAAAACTCAGGCAGAACAACAGCGTAAAAGTACTGCCAACTATCCAAAATTCGCAGACCATAATCTACTCACAATTATAAAAAACAATTAACTTGCAAAAAAAAAAAAAGATTTTAAGGTAACTGAACACGTTTAGGGCCAACGTTTTTAAACAATGTTTTATACACATTTTTTATGCTTTGTTAAATTAAGTTATAAAAGATTTACAAACAGGAACAGTAAAATACTTTTTGTTCAAATTTTGCAAAAATGGTTCAGAAAAGTGTGTATTTTTCTTTTTTTTTTACTTTTCGTAAACATTCTTAACAAAAAAAGAATATACAAAATACATTACATTGATTTGCATACATGCAGGCATACATCTATGCATTGAACTATAAGAACTTTATTATTCTAAAGTGCAGCTGAGTGACAGCCCATCGAGTCATTGAAGAGTAAAAGTACAAGAGTAATGGTTTTAACAAAAATTTCAATCATCCCTAAATGAGGGTCTGTCACTTGGTCTCACGGAGTTTCGGATTCGAGTCTCGGTGGGTCCATGGATGTTTGTAATGGTTTAGAATGCACTTTAAGCCGTAGAGCGTTGTCTTGAGGTTGAGTCAGTCTTCAGCTCCTCGTGGTTCCTCGCTCAAGTGAAGCTGCATATTAAACCTTAGCCATGGCCTTGTCGCCTGCGACGGGGTCCTTTGGACCTGGTGTAGCCTTTCCTGCACCAGGGCGATTAGTAACAACAACAACATCTCTAAATAAATATATTTAAAACTTTTATAGTTCAATTTCTACACAGCATCATTCAAAACATAGAGTTGAAATTTCATTCGATGCTGAAACAGGATTCAAACAGTTATGGCTGTTATAGTAGCAGAAACTACAGTTTATTCAGAAATGCAATTGAAAGTTATGAATGCATGAATATCCCAATAGCTGGTGATACAGCTGCATCTCGACGACTTCTAATGACTATAATAACAAACATGAAACTCTCGAAAAAGCTAAAGATCTGATCTTTATTTTTTTTTTTAAATTTAAGTTTTCAGAACAGCAGATATCATAAAATAAATACGAAGAACAAGATAGAAACAAACGACAGCAGTTAATTCATCCACTTAAGTCTTCCAATAACACTTCTATAAAAAACAGGAGGCAGTGCAGAACAAAGGTGAGGCATATCCAATCGACGACTTTAATGACTATAATTTTGATCTTTATTTTTTAATTTCCAACGGCAAGTTTCAGAACAGCAGATATCATAAAAAAATAAATACGAAGAACAAGATAGAAACAAACGATAGCAGTTAATTCATCCACTTAAGTCTGGCAATCCAATAACACTTCTATAAAGAAACAGGAGGCAGTGCAGAACAGGAAGCAAGGTGAGGCATATCCAATCGACGACTTCTAATGACTATAATAACAAACATGAAACTGTTTTCGAAAGCTAAAGATCTGATCTTTTATTTTTTTTTTTAATTTCCAACGGCAAGTTTTCAGAACAGCAGATATCATAAAATAAATACGAAGAACAAGATAGAAACAAACGACAGCAGTTAATTCATCCACTTAAGTCTGGCAATCCAATAACACTTCTATAAAGAAACAGGAGGCAGTGCAGAACAGGAAGCAAGGTGAGGTTATCAATTCTACCATAGGCTTCAGGTTGTGGCGGTGGCATTGTTATTTGTGTGTGGTTCGGAATCTACGTTAAACTGTAGGCCCTAGTCTAATCAGCCTAAAATGTGATAAAAATTATCGTACAGCAACCAACCAACCACACCAATCATGATTATCACACAAGAGACAGAGTTGGTCAGGAGTTGGTTTAATTCTGTGAAGGTGCTTGCGAAGACAATCGTGACCATAGAAAATCCGCATCAATTCCCCTCGATGATAATGGGACAACCCACTTGCGCTGATCTTTAAATTAAAGCAATAAAAATGTTCAATATTTTCTCACGAAAATCGCGATTGGCACTTGGTCGGTTTATCGCTTTATCTTTTTTTCAATATTTTAGATTAATTAGACCGGGACCTACAGTTTAAAAGTGGATTAAAAACCCCTGCCAAACATCCATCCAACGCCACAATTCGAACCTGAAACCTGAGGTACTAAGTTGTCTGAGACCAGAGCGCTAGTCAGGTCGCTTTGGTGGATTACATCTGAGTTTGCCAGAAATACCAAACATTTTATAAGAAAGAAAACTTTTGTCGACGTCAATAAAAAATGAGGTTCTTTAGTACAGTAAGACTCCGCTTAGCGCTGTTTCAGTATTAAGCGTAAATGGAATTCCCCAAAATCACACATATTAAAGCTTATTCATTCAGGAACAATTGATTGACGAAAGCGATGGAGAAGATAAACAATCCATGGAAAGAAAACTTGGTTTTGGGAAAACTACAGGGTCTTGGAGAAATCTTCATCCAGTGATGATTAGCAAAAAAAAAAAAAAAAAAAAAAACAGTGATGCAATGTTTTAAAAAAAACCGAAATGATGCAATGATGAATCAAGCCGCAATGATTGATAACGATGATGATAGCAATGGTTCGCCGGCAAGGATACAATGTTGAATCATGCGGAAATGATTACTAAAACCGGTTATGATGCAATAATGAATCATCTGACAACGATTAATAAAATCAGCATGATAAATCCTCAATGCCTCTCAGAAATTGGATTTTTTAGCGTCACTACAGTTCGGAAGAAGTACTCACAAAGACAACATTTAGTTAAGGATTATGTCTTTTAACCAGAGACAAATAGAGAGACTTTCCTACCTGATATTTTATAGTGCCTGTGCCCACCGTAGACAAGAAAATATTCATTTCTGCTCAATTTCAGAAGCCATCCGCATTACCAGTCTGATGCTCATTTGCTTGCACCAACTATTGTCCAGTATAGTTTCTAACTATGAATTTGTTGTTCTAATGCAGCTGGCAATACAGAGACAGTTAATCTTCATGGCATAATCTAGGTCTGCACCGCTGCTACTCATTTAACACTACTCAGGGAGCAAGTTTAGCTTGGAGATAGGCTACTGATACACTACGAGTCACACTACCCCCCACAACGCTTTGCGATTCAATGACACCGTGACCTATGATTTAAAATGGATTCCAAACCACAATATCTATGGCACCACCAGGACTCGAACTGAAACCTGTCGTAACGGCCCCTATCTAACTGTGAAGTATTTTAATATATTATTTTTGTTATAACAAAAGTTTATCTAGTTTGGTTTATCCATCTACTATCATTTATTTTTATTTTTTGCACAAGTTGGTCAAATTAGACCGGACCTACAGTTTAACGTAGATTACGACTACTACTATGCCACACCACATCACTGTGCCTAGAGCTGAGTTGCCCTTATTGCAACTCAGCTCTACATACAACCATGCCACCGTCAGGATTCGAACCTGAAACCTGTGGTACCAAAAATCAGAGCGCTAGCCAATTAACCATCAGGCATCCAAAAGTTTATATAGGCTTCATGCATTCCTTCTCTGTATTAAGGAATTCAGTGTGAAACGGAACAGCGTATAACGCTCAACACAAATTAACGAAACGAAAGAAAAACCAAAGAAATGAACCAAACGAATCAGATTGGACAAAAAAGAAGAAGAAAGAAAGCAATTAACTCTCTGATTCGGATAACTTGTTGCCGAAATGGATGGACCGCGGCAGACGCCTCTCCGACAATCGGACGTGATGGACACATCCAACAAAAGATGTCTGGGCGCGAAAAAAAAGAGAGGATTTCGGTGATGCGGCCACCCCGGTAGGGCGCGTGTCGCAACGCCACTTGCACTTTCTCAAATGAAGATGATAGAGACTCTTTTTTTTTTGGGGGGGGCTGCTCAAGTACAATCAGGGTTGCCAAGAAATTCAGAGTAAGTCTTGTTCCGCCAATCTTTGCACAACTACAGTGGAACCTCTTTAAGTCGAACCTCGATAAGTTGAAAACCTCCAAAACTCGAAAAGAATTTTTGTTCCTTCTCCTCAGGCCCCAAAACATCCATTACTCGAAATTTCAACCCTCTTTATGTCGAAATAACGAGTCAATCCCCACAAGAGATTTTGGTATATATTTTCCCTCCGTAACTCGAAAAAAAAATTTAACCTCTGTATCTCGTATGTTTGATTTTGCAATCTTTTTACAACCTTTACAACTCGATCATTTGAAACTAATTACCTCTATAGCTCGAAGAAAAATAAGTTTACCGACTTTAAGGATTTGCCGACAATGCACGTCATTGTTTCCTAAAAAACAATGTATGAATATATAGTAAATGCATTTCGGAAGAAAAAGAATTTCTGCTCTTTATAACTTAGATAATACTACAGATAGAGAACAATCAATTGTCTAATGCAAAAAAAATAATAATAATAATAACTGACTTTTTTAATATATAATATATTTATAATTTTAAGGTTGTTTCGGAATTAATTAGATTTTTATTGTAGTACATAATATAACTTTAAGTTTCAAATAGACATTTATTACCTCTGTAACTGGAATTTTTATTTATTTTACCTCTCTAACTCAAAATAAGTTAGAAAGAATCTAAACCTCTACAAGTCGAATATTTCCTTACAAAATCCGTGTAAATCGAAAACTCTAAAACTCGAATTATTTAGCGTCTCCCTTGAAGTTCGACTTACTGAGGTTCTACTGTATTTTTAAACATGAAATAAAATGTGATGTTTAAACCACCAAAAATTTATTGCAGGTTGAAAAGTACATTTTTACGAAATATTTAATAAACTTTTCATAAAAATTACGAAAAAAAATATTTTTCGAAAAATTGAAAAAAAAAAAAAATTAAACTACAATAAATGTTGAAAATAAATTTAAAATTTCGTAAAAATTTATTTTCAAAATTTATTGTAGTTGAAAACGCATGTAAGTAAGCTACATTTGAATGTCTGTTCCTTTCTAAATTAAATCAAATTTTAGCAAGTGACAGGCATTCATATGTAACATTTTAAAATTTAATCTGAAACTTATATTTGTTAATTACAATTTAGCAAATTTAATTTCAAATTTAGCAAGGAGCACACAAGTATTCAAATTTAGCATTTCAAATTTAATTTAAAATATAGAAAGTTTAATTTAAAATTAATTTTACCAACAGCAAATTTAAGTCTAAAATTTAATTTTAAACTTAAATTTGCTAATTACAATTTAGTAAATTTAATTCTGCCCGACTCGTGGCTCAGTGGTAACGTGCGCCGTTGGTGAGCATCAGGACGTAGGTTCAGTCCGCTGGCGCCTTTGTTGTAGACACTGTTTCAAAAAGCGAGGAGTTTTGATAACGTTTGAGATGGTCAGCTGGTCAGGATGGTTTTCTCTTATACGACAGGTCAATGCGGGGTTGTATTCCCTAAAAGTCCTCCCGGAATATACTATGCCGGGAATCAAGGAGGACAGTGCCTTCCGGGAAAACGCCCAGTGGGATCTACCATGCATTTGTTTATCGTATGTGACAAAATCCGGACAACTCCCAAGTAGTCCGACGAAAGAGGCAAAAGGCTGTACCTCCCAAACGCCGTCGAGATTCCTCGTTTCTTTGAAGCAGTGTCTACAACCAAGCCCCAGCGGATGGAGCCTCCGCCCTAATGCTGACCATCTTCGCATGTTGTCGCTGAGCCACGAGTCGGGCGCAATTGACTTAATTGAAGACATCGTTGCTCGACTGTCCATTGCAGTTGCAAGAATGCTCGAAAGGCCTGCATTTGTTCCGCTGCCAAGCATGTACGTAGGATTTGTTTGTGTGGTAATAAGCAGGCGGCGACACATCACGGTTGCTTGTCTTTGACAGAGCCTGTTTACAACATGTAGGAGTATTCAACTTTGAACTCTGACCCCACGAGAGGGGGACAGGTCCCCGTGGATGAAGAAGGAGAAGAACGATTTCGGACAACGAGAGAGGAGCGAGATTGGGGCAGGCTGCGTGAGGCAGTGAGAGAATATGTTTAGCACTTAATTAATAACTAATGTAAATATCATTGTAAAATAGCGTGCAATTAAATGACTTTATTTAAAGAAACATCCCATTACTTCATTTGGTCTGTCAAATCCCCTAGACACCCATTGTCCGGCCATTGTTAGACTGGTAAAGAAGTCTGCAAACATTGAATAAAAAAAGAGCTTTGCAAATGTTGTTGTCAATAAACAATGTTTTATTTTCATGTCTCATATTCTTTTGTGTTGATGCCTCAACGAGTGACTTCCGACCCTACATTATTATACAAAAAATGCATGTTTTAGTGAGCTGTACCACTCCTGAAAGTTTGTCCCAGGACCGATGAATTATCCTGTGTATGTATGTATGTATATCCTAATGTAATCCTAAATGTATGTATATATATATATATATAATTCTTCTGCTATTTGGTTTAAACAATTTTGATGATATTTTTGGTTTATGTTTGACAAAACATGGAGATTGTTTTTATGATATCTCCTTTTGTTGTAAGTCTCCACCAGAGGGTGCTGTATTTAGGGGAGAGAGGGTGTAGCATTTCATCTTGTAGACCGTTCAAACAATATCCATGAAAATGACTATGCACATTTATAGGAACATGGAGAATAGATTCGCCATATGTAATTCTTTACATTGCATTTTTTTAGCAGGACAAAGCAGGCCGGGTTCTGCTAGTATGTATATATATATATATATATATATATATATATATATATATATATAATTGTTGTATATATAATTGTTGTTGTTTTTAATGTTTATTGGTGGGTATATTTATTAATCCAAACAGGCATTTTAGTGTGTCAGTTATGGATGATCACAGATAAAAGTTTGGCCTTGATTTTAGAGGGAAGCAAAGTCAAAGATAAAGCTAGTTGAAGTTAAAGAGCACTCGGAAAAATTATGCCTTACCTCCAGTACGAATTTATATACTTAGAACAATTCTATTCATAACTGTGGAAATTTTAGCAAGATTTAGGAAAGCCGTAGCCGTAGCCACTTTAAGCCGTAGGTCCCGGCTATGACTGCTACTACTACACCACACCACATTACGGTGCCTAGAGCTGAGTTGCCCCTTTACAGTTTGGAAATGATGTGGGTGAGAAGAAGTCTCATTGGGCTCTGTGACGCTCTACGGTACTATGAGACCGGAGCCTACATTTTTAAAAGTGGATTCCGAACCACTACAATTATACATGGCCCTACCGGAACTTGAACCGAAACTTGTTGGTACCGAGCACCAGAAGGTCTAACATCGCTGTAGAGCGTTGGACGTAGGGCTGACAACCTTACCCCGTAAAAAGAAAATATCTCCTGTCTAGAAATCTGCCAATAGGCAGACGGCCTTGGCCCACCATGGAGTGTTGCGCCAATGATGATGATGATGATGAGCAGGATTATTTCATGTTTCTTCTTTTTTTCCCCGACAGTTAGAAAGGGGGAATGATTAATAGGTGGCCCTCATATATATAGTACAAACAGACCACTTACGGATGATGAGGGGAGGCCAGTACCTACCGAAGGGACTTTTAGGGCAAATGCGAGTCAGTTGACTCGCATTTGCGTGTCGTACGGAAGATAATCTGGAAAAAGCGAGATGCTTTAAAGACACTGTCACAATCTCATCGAGTCTCCTTGTTTATAAAAAGCAGTGACAACAACAATGCTGCCAGCGGATTCTAACTTCAAGGCCTCCTACATGCTAACCTGGCATGTTGACCTTGGGAAAAATTGGAATTCATTTAGATATGTAAATCGTTTAAAAGAATTGTCTTAAGATATAACTTTTTAATGTTCCAAAAAAAAAAAAAATGCATGGTTGATTTTTGTATCCCCAAACATATCAAAATAATTTATCTTTCCCTCAAATTTATCTTATTTTATTTTATCTCATTTTTATCTTTCTGGCTGTCTTCATATTATAAGCCCTATTCAATGAAATACTCGAATTTTTCTTTTATTAAAAAAAGCAAAGTGTTTAAATTAGGTCCACTGGCAGAAACAATTCACAAATAAAAATATGACACCCATTAAGAAACAATTAGCAAATCATAATCGAGCTTTATCACTACTTTTAATTAGATTTGCACAAAAAAAATAACAGCATATTGTAATAAATAAAGAATGTGAAACATAATTAATAGAGAGTTTTTGCATAACGTTTTTTATCGTCCGATATTTTTTTTCTCCCTAGCGCGCATGCTCATAGGAAACATTATTACAGATACGCATGCGCAATTTCCTACGAGCATGCGCGCTAGGGAGAAAAAATATCGGACGATAAAAACGTTATGCAAAAACTCTCTAATATTTCAAACGAACTGTATCTTGAATAGATGTATTAAAAAATTATCATAATCGGACAACCATCTTAATCGAATAACTTTTTAGCATTCCAAAAAAAAAAAAAAAAAAAAAATGCTACCGGCAATTTTTATATCTTCTCTATAATCAAAATAAACAATTCCCTCCCCATTATAAATAAAATAAATGAAAGCTGGACGTTAAAGGAATAAATGTAAAATATTTTAAAAAATGAAAAATAAAATACTTTATTTTATATTTAAAGTAATAAAATACATAACAAAAAAGAATATAAAAAAATCGGCTGGACCAATATATTTCCAATATCGGCTGGACCAATATTGATTCCTCCACTCGAGTTCAAATGCATTTTTTTTTTTTTTTAACTTGTAGTGGATGACACTGAATGTTAACACAGTTTTTTCAAATATTAATTCATTCATTAAATTTAATTCATTAAGTTTAGTTTTTTTAGATTTAGGTTGCATGTATCTACCCATAGAGGGCGCCAGATATACTTAAAAAAATGAATGAAAATTATTTATAAAGGACTTTCTGCAATAGAGTGAAAAAAAAAATAGGGATTGACTTTAAAAAATTTTTTTATAGTACTTGTTATTTTTGGCTCGCAATTTCCTGCCAAGCGTGGCGATAGGCAGCCAAAACAAAGGCTTTAGAATTGTATTCTTATCGAATGACCCCCCCTCGACAATGAGAGGTGAGGGCCCCGCCCTTCGCGGGGAGTGGGGGGGGCGGAGGCGAGGCGTGGGCTACCCCGCTGCTGGGACGGCGCCGGAGTCAGGGCGCCGAGAAAGATGAAGTATGGACGGGACAACCTCACCTTACGCACAAAAAAAAAATAATAATAAAAAAAAAAAATAAAAAATAAAAAAATTTCACTTCTTTTATTATTTTTTACATACGTGCGAAAAAAAAAGAAGAAAAAAAAAAAGTCGAATCTTCTTCCCAAGTAAAGAGCAGAGGTCGTTGATCTTCGTGAATGGGGTTTTATCGGATGTCCGTATTTAAATCCAGAAATACTAGCGACAGAATAGGTGACATTAAAAAAAAAAAAAAAGGGCGATTTTTTAATGCACAGTTGTTTCAGTGATCTCATCTTAATCTCGGTTGTGAAACTCCATGTCGAAATTGCAGGAAGAAACTCACCTTTTTTCCGAAATTTTGCGGCAACCTATTTTCGTCTTTAATTTTCTCATTTATATATATATATATATAAAGATAATGGAAGTAAACGGAGAGTCATTTAAAAAGAAGTTCCAAATGTCAAAATCAAAGAATAAACGGATGTCATTTAAAAAAGAAGTTCCAAATGTCAAAATCAGGAGTAAACGGAATGTCATTTAAAGAAGAAGTTCCAAACGTCAAAATCAAGAATAAAGGGGATGTCATTTTTAAAGAAGATATCCCAAATGTCAAAATCAGGAATAAACGGGATGTCACTTAAAGAAGTCCCAAATGTCAAAATCAGGAATAATCGGGATATCATTTAAAGAAGTTCCAAATGTCAAAATCTGGAATAAAGGGGATATGTCATTTAAAGAAGATGTTCCAAATGTCAAAATCTGGAATAAACGGGATGTCACTTAAAAAAGAAGTTCCAAATGTCAAAAACAGGGGTGGAAATTCGGCAAAAAAATTTCCGACTCTTGAGTCGTATTTTTTTTTAAGTCGACAGACAGCCAAAACAAAGGTTGCCAAACACAGCCAAATCAAAATCCTACCTCAAGACTTTTCACGATTTTTTTTGCAGTATGACATTTACTAATGGATTAGGAAAAATTCGTGAAATAAACTGTAAGACTGAACTAAGATTTAAGACTTTTTTTTTTTTGACAGATGTATGATGAAACTCATACATCTGTCAAAATTTTTCCAAACAAAAGCATTTTTAGAATTTTTTAATACTCATTTAAAAAAGATATCCTTGTAATCTTTAGAGTACCAAAGCATACAACAACCAATTGTCCTGTAAGAATGATAGTACTAAATCAATGGGTATCGAAATATTATACAGCAGATTAAAACTAGCAGAAGGAAATTATATATATGAAGGTAATCTGGAATAAACGGGATGTTATTTAAAAGAAGTTCAAATCCAGGGGTGGGAATTTGGTGCAAAAAAATTTCCGGCTCTTGAGTCGATTTTGTTACGTGTATAGACAGCTAAAACAAAGATTGCACATCACAGAGAAACTAAAAATCCTATCTCAAGATTTTTTACCCCAGTTTTATGCAGTATGACATTTACTAATGGATTAAGAAGAATTTGTAAAAATAAATTGTTAGACTTTCATTTTATTTATACATCTAAACAAAAAAGCATTTTTGCACTTGTTTAAAAGATACTCTTTAGAGTGCAAGCTTACATTAACCTTATGTCCCACAAGAATGACAGTACTAAATTAACGGGTATCGGAATATTATGCAACAGATTAAGACAAGCAAAAAGAAATTTATATATTTTAACCACAAAGGTGAAATATTGCCAATGAATTAAATCTTGTCGTTGTTGTTGTTGTTCTTGACAATAAAATAGCATGTATAATATCTTCTTTCGTGGTGGATCCAAGATAGCTTTTTATATACATCAGTACTGATAAAAGTCTCTCGGTATTTATTTAGTTTGCTGCTCAAACAGCCATTATCTTTGCTACTGGTTGTATTATTAAACAATACAACTGAATAAGCTTCTCAACATTTCATTTTAGCATTAATAACTAGAATTTTGGGAAAATAATTATTTTTATAAAGATCCGAGGTAGTCGAATTTCAAACTGATTCCTGACTCTGTCTCTTACAAAATGGCTCGACTCCCAATTCTGACTTCTGGTCAACACAGTGTAAACAGAAAAGAAATCGCACTGTTGGATCTCGACACACTAAAGTTCAAAGTTCAAGCTTATTTTTTTATAAGTTCACAAATGAACCCGGTAGATGGCGCTGAAATCGATATATCTTTATATATATAATTCATCTGTACATGTGTTTGTCACTGAACTCCTCCTACACGGCTGGACGGATTTTGATGAAATGTTTTTGTGTGTGTTTGAAAATACAGGGAGAATGTTTTTAAGCTATCCCCTTTGATGTCAGTCGCCACCAGAGGGTGCTGCAGTCTATCCACTTCTATACCGTTCAACCCATCTCTATAAAATGGGTCATAATATGTATTCGAGTATGGAACATAGGTTCTCGCTATTCACTTTAGTATGACTTGCCATCAAAGCGTGTTGCAGCATTTCGTCCAAAATAGTGCAGTAGGCATCGCCGTTGAGCATACCATGGATGGGGACCAAGGGTCCCAGTCCATACCAGGAGAAACACCCCCAGACCATAATTCCACCTCCGCCGAACTTGACTGTTGGTGCAATGCATTCTGGCAGGAGACGTTCTCCAGGCAGACGTCAGACCCCTGCCATCCGAACGGTAAAGGGTGAACCTTGATTCGTCACTCCAAAGAATCCGTTTCCACTGATCTACAGTCCAATTTCGATGTGCTTTGCACCACATTAACCGAGCAGCGCTGTTGGACTTTGTGATTAAAGGCTTATGGGCAGCAGCACGACCATGAAAAACCATGCAGATGGGCTTCCTTACGGATGGTATTCATTGAAACAATACTCCCGGATGCCTGTTGAAAATCCTCCCGGATGAGGGCCATCGGTTGGGTGCGGTTCTTCCGAATTTCTCTGGTGAGCACTCGTCGGTCTCTATCTCCCAGTTTCGTAGGTCTGCCGACTCGGGGCACATTCCGACAATCACCGCTCACCTTCCATTTCTTAATCACATAGGCCACTGTCGATTTTGGGTACTTCAGATCGCTAGATATATCCCTTAACGATCGGCCACATTTGGGATACCCGATAATTATACCTTTCTCGAAATCAGAGAGCTCCGAACTGCACGGCATCTTGCATGCGACTAATGCCGATGCTGTTTCCTACACGATATATACCGGCGGAGTCCGTGACGTACCTCAGGACCGCAGATATAGTCATTTGCATAGGTGTCCAAATACTTATTGGTAGTCAGTGTAGTAGGATTCAAAATACTATAGATATCACTGTAGAATAGTGGTTCTCAACCTTTCCTTTTAAGGCAATGGGTCGTGTTGGATACTTACAGGTGGTACCTTCAAGACAGCAGGATTCACAATAGACATCACTGTAGCGCAATGGTTTCTCAAATTTTTTTAAGTCGGTGCGCCCTTAAAATACTACAAATAATTGAAGGTGCACTCTATGCAAATTTTTAACAAATATACTGTAATAATTAAGTCAAATATTACAAATAATAATGGAATAAAAAAACGAAATGAAACGTACCTAATTTTATTCATGTGACTAATCCAAAGTGTCCAGCAGTGCCGGATGGACATCCCATGAGTGATCTACTCATGAATGGAGGAAAAGGGAGCAGCTTCTGTTGTGATGGAGCAGCCGAAGGTAATTTTTTCTGCTGGAAATACAAGTCTGACCGTCTCCATGAGCTCTTACAGTCATACGAGACCGGGACCTACGGCTTAAAGTGGACTCCGATCCACTACAAACATCCATGGCACCTCTGACACTCGAACCCGAAACCTGTGGCACGGAGCGCCAGACACTCCGCCATTCAGGCCCTCGAGTTTATTCATTCTTGTGTGTATGAGAAACATAAGCCTTGAAGTGACCTAGAGTTGTCTTCAATGTATGAGCAAATATTTCAAAGACAAACTCTCATTTTCTCTTCAATACATTGAATATTTTCTCTCATTTTAACATCTCGTTGTGGTGCGGGTAGAAAATTCTAGTTCACATAAATAAGATGTTGAAAATTGCAGAAAAAATGTTCAATATTTTTTTGAACCAGTTACCTCTAAAAATTCCTCCTGGAAGGCATTGTCCTCTTTCTCAACAATAGTCAGTGGGGTGTTTGGGGTCTACATTAGGCCCATTGATATTCCACCCTCAACTTTATAACTGTTTTCAGGGGACATAGCCCTAGGGACGGCTGGAGGTGTAAAGAAAGGAATCAGAGTTCCTTAAAATTAGCGATTGCGTAGCGTTTATGAACAAAAATAATTTCTTCTGCTTAAAATAGTAATTACCTAAAATAAGAGAATGTGCAACCCTTTTGCTTGAAATTATATGTTATGTTTATATACAGAGAATATGTTTTGTTAAAAATAAATTTTTCGTTGAAGGACAAAAAATAAATTTTGCACTTGAAGGACAATTCTCTAAAAATAAATTTTGCACTTGAAGGACAAAAATTACGGAAAGTGTAACCCTTTTGCTTGCAATTCCCTACAATTAGAGAATATACTTAATGTTTTGCAAAAAATAAATTTTTGTGCTTGAAGAACGATTCTCTTAAATGAGCATATGCATAGGGTTTATTTTACTTTAAAATCCTATTTCGCCATTTTACAATACATAAATTATTTTTTGTATCATTCAGTTGGATTATTTTGATTATTTCTATTATATTTTGTAAAGTAAATTTGAATGATTTCATAATACGCGCCTCAATAACGTAGCGAAAAATCGAATTTTATTGCCGTAATTCATAAAAACTGAGCGTGTATAAAGATTGTAAAGCCTGTTTGTCTCACCTCATATTTGGGATTTTTTTCCCTCCAAAATAGCTTTCTATTTTTCTTTTAGTAAAATATTTCGGGATATCTTAGGTATACTATATTTCTCGTTAATTCTTTTCCATAGAGTTGTTTCGAACGACGTTTTCATTCGATCCTAATCAAATTTCCTTAAAAAAAATTACGTTAATAAAGGTGTTTATGTAATTCTTACGTTAAAAAAACATAATTGACAATGAGTTCAAATTTGAACAGAAGATACTCGAAGAAGGTGGAAACGGGGTATGACCTTGCCGTGGTGGATGGGCTTTCCACTCACTGTGTCACAACTGCTGAATCGAAACAATCCAGCACATTGAACACTGCAGTGGGTTGAATGCGCAACTCATGCCAAATACGTTGTCATTTCGATTCAAAATATCACTGGCAGCCGAATTCCCTTTCTTTAGACCGCTTTCGGTGCCATCTATTCATATACTTTGGACGCCGTACTGTTTCCCCCTTCTTCGAGAATCTTCAGTTCAAGTTTGAACTCATTGTGACGAGTGTTTTTTTTTGACGGCATTTTAAAAGGGGGACTTTAATTATAATCACTCTGCACATTGCCAACGGCCTAGGTCCGGCCCTGACTGCAGCCACTTTTATACAAAACGGTAGATATTGGAAAAAGATGATCTCTCATTTGCACTAAGAGCACCTGGCATAGGCGGGGGGAAGGGGGGGGATAATCTTGTATTAAATTTTGTTTCAATATTTTTTTAATATTTTCTTAGGTTTAAAGTTTCTTTCAACTTGGAACTTTCTTTGCTGTATTATGTCATCCTCACGCGCACCTGATGAAATCGATGAGATCACCCATAAAAGAAATAGGAACATGTGCAAAAAAAAAGTTTTATAATTCTTTCAGCCTTGATTTCTTTTGCGCATTAATCAAGCGAATTTCACGTTATCGAGGATTTATAATAATTGCTTCGCCGTGCCTGTTTTACTTTACTTTTAATGTTGCAACTTTTTTTCCCCGCTCTTAAAATAATTGGAATATCACGATAAATCTGTTCCAGCTTTTTAAACTTTGCCAGAAAATGAATAAAGATAAATGAAAAAGGAAACAACAATTTAATGAAAGGAGGACTTAGAACTTAAGAAAATTTAAAAATAAACATCACAAAACAATTAAAAATAATAAGAGGCAACAATTTCTTCAAATCTAACTCAGTGGGGAATTAATGATAGAAAGTATTATAAATATTTCTGAATACTCATAATGTTTGAAAGTTTAAAAAACTGAAATCTGCTCTGCAAATTTCAACTTACCATGTGTGAACATTCGAGAACGGATGAATAAACTCAGGGAATATTCCAATGTTTAGTAATGCACGAGATATAGGAAACAATGGATTGAATACTACAAGAATGGAAAATTCAATAGCCACATGAAACTAGCAATGTTGAAAAGATCAAGAACTTCACGAAGAATGAATTGTTCAAGAATATCTAAAAGAATATACAAAAGTAAGGTAAATGTTGTCGTAAATGAAGAATGCAGTATTCCAAATTCTACAAGAAACATTATAACATTCAATAGCCAAACGAACATATCAAAGTTTGAAAGTTCTAGGCATAAATTCCAAAGTTCTAGGCATAAGTATTCCAAATGCAATAAGAAGCACTATACAACTCCATAAGCAAAGGATAATGCCAAAAGTGATAAATATGAAACTTCAAGAAGAAGGAAGGGATCAATGCACTACGAGTACTTATAGCCATTGCAAATACAACGGTTTAAAATCCAGACCCAAAACAGGAAACCCCAACAGAAACCGAACCAAACAACAAAACCAAAACATGAAAAGTGATTCAAAACCATACTGCAAAACATTTAGCAAATGCCGAATTCTCCAGAAAATTCTTTAAGACTAACGTTATTCATGAAACATTTCAAGTTTTAAGATGCCCAAAGTACCATTTTCCGCCCGAATTTGCGTTGGAGTTTTATTTGCTTGACCCTCATTTTCGGATAACGTCACGGACCCCTAAACAGGACAACATCATGTTCACGCATGATAATAATTAAAGAAGATAATAAAGAATGAAAGAAATTATTGTTCTAAAATTGTAAAACATCCTTTAAAAGTAAGTTTTTTTATGCATTTTACTTAATGATAAAATAATTCTCTCCCTGTTCAATAATCCAAGAAATTCAGGAAGCAATGGGCCAAATTACTACAAGAACGGAGTTTTGTACTTCTGGGTACCTCTTGTTTATTTGGCGATTTCCAGTCCTTGCGGTTTTCGCCAAAAGATGGCTTCTGATGTTACAAAATAATCGATTTTGGCTTTCTATTTGGCGAGGGAATGAGACTTGGCAAAATCGGAACCCTAAAATGCAGAATCTCTACAAATTCAATAGCGACACGAATCTAACAAATTTTAATAACTCTTTTACTTAGTTTAAATAAATGTTTGTGAAAACATTTCTCGTGCTGTAAGAAGAGATGAATCTGTTTTAAATAATAACTTATCCTCTTACTTATTTTTTATTTTATATCTTCACTCTTTTGGAGACGATCGAATCTCTAGCTAGGACAACATCAGGTTCACAAATGATAATAAAAAAAATTTGATTAGGTTAGTGGAAACAGTTTAAAGAGAAATGCAGGTTTTTTTTTTTTTTTTTTTTTTTTTTTTTTTTTTGTGAATTAATTTTATCCTAAACAACACAATCAAAAGAAAAGAAAATACAAGAAATTTGACACTAGAGTGACACTAAGCTCAGCATAGAGACTGGCGTGCTGATTGGCAGCATTCGTGTTTTTTGACGAATCCCGCATTAATTTGTGGTACCATGATGGCCCATTCGTGTCAGACGCTATTCCGGTGAACACCACCTTCCGAGTGCATTATCAAACGCCACAGTGGACGAATCCGGAGTTATGGTCTGGGGTGCCATAGCATATCATGGACGATATCAATTGCTAAGAATTGTGAGCAATCTGAACAGCAACCGGTGCATCAGTGAAGTTCTACAGCCCCAAGTTGTTCCCTTCCTTCAAAGCTTTCCAGGCGCTGTATTTCAACAGGACAATGCCCGCCCCTCATATCGCTAGACTGTTCAATCCTTCTTTGCAACGCGGCAGGTACAGCTTCTTCCTTGGCCTGCGTATTCCCCGATATGTCGCCGATTCTTTTGGGATTTCGTTGGTCGGCGTCTCGCTTTGATCCTCGTCCTGTTGCTTCTGCAGACGAACTTTCATACAAACAACATGGAATGCTCTTCCTCAGGCAGACATTCAAAATTTGTTTGACTCCATGCCACGTCGTTAGCAGCACTTATTGCGGCGCGTGGTGGCTATACAAAAATACTGATTCCGATCTCTTGTTATTGTTTGTTTGCTTTGAACATTTAATCATTTATTTGAACCACTACCACTCAAGTGTATTAAATTTCATTGTTATGACGATTCCTTCATGGTGTTGCAATTTGTAAACATGAGTTTATGACACAAGTTGCACTGGGAATACTGCAAGCTAGTGGTCTCCAAACTTATTTCTCCTGTCGTCTCTTTATCTTTATAATGTTTCCTAAAATGAGCAGATGACCCGTTTGAATGAAAATAAATGGTAGCGTTACACTTATGCAAAGGAGTAGAGGGATGGGCAAACTTTTTCGGTCGCGGGGCCAAAAAATTGGTAGCCGTTTTCTTTGCCATGATGAATATTTTAATCGAGAAAGCGCTGACCAAACCTTGAAGCGGCGCTTTTTTTTTAATCTATACCCCAAAAGAATGGGCAAACGTTTTCGGTCGCGAAATAAAAAAGCGAAAAAAAAAAAGTTTGGCGGGAAAAAATAAATTTTTCTAAAATTTAAAAAATCATATACAAGTATTACAATTTAAATATGTTGATGAGATGAATGAAATTGCAATTTCATTTTTAAAAGTTCCTTTGTATTAAGGTTCGGAAGTGAGATGGACTGATTCTCAGGAACGAGGCTAATGCTCATCTGTCAATCTACTTCTGAAATAATTGTTTCTAAGGTTAATAGTTGAAAACACTTGTTCACAGATATATATAAGATGAAGCAAATGTAGCTGATTTTCTGGGCGTGAGACGTTAAATTTCGGAAACTTACTTTGGTAATGATTTGTAAAACTCTAACTTGTTGGCGCCAATCTACAGCTATAACTAACAAAGAACTTCCGCTTTTAACACTTTACCGATTGAAAGCTGTCTGTGCTTGCTATTTTCGTCGATTTATGTTTTTGTAGAACAAAAACAGAAAGTCCTTTTTCAAAAGATGATCAGTCTATTTTGAAAAAAATGAAAAAAAAAATAATATTTAGTCAAAGTAGAAAAGGAGATGGATATATTATATATAAATATATATTTTTTTCCAATTTGCCTCGGACTGCAAATTAAATTTCTATCCGCGGGTCAGATAGAATTTTCCCATCCCTGGGATAGATTTTTTTTTATAGATGTCTACATGACAAAAATTTGGATGTAGTCAATAATTTGTGACACTTTTAACGCATCTTTATTTGTAATGATTATTTAATCATTTTTTTCGTGAAATTCACATTATCTTGAATACGCATGTAATTGTTTAAAATGAGTACCGTTGCCGCTTTGAGAAAAAAATATTTATGCTTATTATTTAATTTCGAATATTTTTAGAGTGTAATCCTATTTTTTGTTTTGTGGGAAAATTGCATTTTCATACGAAATTGAACTGCAGTTTTGAAAGAGTGCACCTCGAAAGGCTGCGAGGCCGAGTGTGCGATGCAGTGGTTTGCGGCAGACATTTCCGGAGATCATGATTCACGAACCCTTTTGCCGACCATCTGTTGGCCGGCGCTGACGGACCGACCTTGGCCCCCATCTGGCCACAACCTGCGCACTTCTGGGCCCTGCTTAGCAGTATTAAGAAATGCAAAGGAAGTGGAACAAAGAAAAAAATTATTTAAAAAAAAGTCCATTTTTTTTCAGAAATGATGAAATTTGTTTTAAACATTTGAATCGATTACGAAATTCTTCTGCTGGTGACGAACTATTTTGTTTAGAATTAAAAATAAAGTAAGAATTTCTTTTGTTTATCACATCAATTTCTTCAATTTACCACAAATTATTTTAATCAATATTAGAAATAAGAATGTTAACTGTTTATCACAAATTATTTTATTCATTATTGGTGATAAGAAGTTTTATGTTTACCACAAATTATTTTATTCAATACAGTAGAACCTTTAAGTCGATCCTCGATAAGTCGAAAACCTCCACAACTCGAAAAAAATTTTTGTCCCTTCCCTTCAAGCCCAAACTCTCCATGACTCGAAATTTCAACCTCTATATATCGAAAAAAAAATAGTCAAACCCCACAAGCCATTTTGGTGTATTTTTTTCCCTCCGTAACTCGAAAAAAATTGACCTCTGTATATCGAACATTAGCAATGTTCGATTTTACAACCTTTACAACTCGATCATTTGAAACTATTTATCTCTATAGCTCGAAGAAAAATAAGTGACCGACTTTAAGAATTTGCCGACAATGCATGTCATTGCTTCCTAGAAAGCAATGTATGAGTATACAGTAAATAGAATAACCAATTCTATGAAATATTCTTATTATAATTCTAATTATTGCTATTGATTTCATTTGAACTCTAGCGATGCAAATCTTTTGTTGTCGATTGCAAAAATATCAGAATAGTTTGGTTTTACTGCAATACACATCTATTTTAACAACAGTATACTAATGATATTGTTAAAAAAGAGTGCTGTGAAACGTAAACTGAAAACTTTGACTCGCTGAAAAGTGTGAAGTGCTTGAAGCAGTGAAGAGTTGTCAAAAGTAGAAAGATGTTGCTGAACAATTTATCTTACCAATGAGTACTCTGTCAACAATAATAAAAAACGAATCGGACATCATGAAAAAATTGAAAACAATCAAAGTTTGTCCTGCAGAGACAACGCTACATGGGTTTCCATCAAAGAGGCCAGAACAGCATTAAATGTTTTACGGATTTCATACATCAAACAAACAATTCGGAAGAAAAAGATTTTTTCTGCTCTTTATAGCTTAGATAATGCTATAGATAGAGAATTATCGAATTGTCTAAAAAAAAATAATAATAATAATAATAAATAAATAATAATAATTGACTTTTTAATACATAATATTTTTAATTTAAGGCTGTTTCAGAATTATTTTAGTTTTTTATTGTAGTGCATCATATAACTTTTAAGTTGCAAATAAACATGTTTATTACCTCTGTAACTTGAATTTTTATTTATTTTACCTCTCTAATTCAAAATAAGTTATAAACCATCTAAAGTCGAATATTTCCTTACAAAATTCGCGTCAGTCGAAATCCTCCATAAGTCGAAAACTCTATAACGCGAATTATTTGGCGTCTCCTTTGAAGTTCGACTTACAAAGGTTCTACTGTATTAGAAATAAGATTTACTTCTGTTTATCACAAATTATTTTTTCGGTATTAGTAATCAGAAAAAAAATTTCTTCTGTTTATCACTTCAATTTACCACAAATTATTTTATTCATTATGGGAAATAGGAATTTCTTCTGTTTACTGCAAATTATTTTTCAACATTGGAAATAGATCGCATATTTCTGTTGATGTTATTAAAATACAGGGTGTTAGAATACACGGAAGCTAAACTTTCAAAATATTGAAATTAATATGTTTATTTTATTTAAGATAACCAACTATATTGAAATCATCATTTTTCGTGGGGCCTGAATGGCCGAGTGGTGGCTCTCGGTACCACAGGTTTCGGTTCGATTCCCGGTGGTGGTATGGATGTTTGTAGTGGTTCGGAATCCACTTTAAACCGTAGGTCCCGGTCTAACACGATCGTAGAGATTGTGGAAGTGACATATTAAAAATAAGGAAAACTAACTGTTCATATATATAGTGATTAGGGGATTATAGTCTTTGTTGCTTCACATCCCCATATACCACTTCATCATCATCATCATCATCATTTTCGTGAAAAAAAAAATGGAACATTTTTATTATTATTATTTTATTTTATCTAATAAAATAGTTTAGAGCGTGTTTCTATGGTTTTAGAAGTGACATAGCTGTTTTATCACGAGCTATTCCGATAATAAATTCTATTAGAATCATTACACTGCCATTAAATAACAGTCGTAACTGTTTGAAACATCACACCATTTACATCATTGTCAGGAAAGAATGAAATTTCAAATCCAAGATTTGAATGATGTTATGTATGCATTGAACTAAAGGGTTTTCAATAGGTCCATTTATAGGCATTTTTTTTTTTTTTTTTTTTTTTTTTTTGATAAAAGCAGTATATTTTTCTTTCAGTTTTTCTCTCACGCGATGGGCTGTCACTCACCTGTACTTTAGAACGGTATCCTTTTTTGAATTCAATGTATGCATAAAAAATATGGTTCACGTATTCTTTTTTAAGGATCAATGTTGACGTAAAATAAAAAAATACATTTTTTTTTTTTTTTTTGTTATTTGGCAAAAAAAAATATATACACAGTCCAGTTACATTAATGTGACCACCTGTCAAAAGCCAGAATATACATTCTTGTATATTCTGGCTTTAAGTGGGGTGAGGAATGTGGTATTAAGTGGTATTTAAGTGGTATTAAGTGGAATTCTTTATATATTCTCCACTGCAATGTGCTGCCATCTGCCTTTTGGGATGGGTTATTTCACGTAGTAGAAAGTAGGTGGTGGTCACATTAATGTGACTGGACTGTATATATATATATATTCATGGCTTTTCTTTTATATTCGTTAATGTTTTATATGCTAAATGTGCAATGGCATCCCCAGAAAAAATTTCTATAAATCATTATTTATAAATAATAGTTCTGAACATATTCTGTTGGAGCTTAAAATACTGATTTACATTTCTATTTATTTAACAAGCTGCATTTCTTAAAATATCTCGACCATTTAATCGCTATGAAATGATAATAATAATAACTGAACATTAATATACTGTGGCATTTCTGCTTTTTTCTATCATGGTATACACATCATAGATTGCATATTACGCAGTAGTTAAATATTGTTAAATTAGTCTCAAATTGCTGCTTCCATAGATTGTATATTATTCCGTTGTTAACTGTTGTTAAATTAGTCTCTACAAAGTGCAGTCCCCACAGGTTGTACATTAAGCAGTAGTTAACTATTTAATTAGTCTCTATAATGTGCAGCCCTCGTAGATTGTACATTACTCAGTAGTTAATTGTTGTTAAATTAGTCTCTACAATGTACAGTCCCCAAAGGTTGTACATTAATCAGTAGTTAACTGTTAAATTGGTCTCTATGGGGTTCTGCATTACACAGTAGTTAAATATTGTTGAATTAATCTCTATAATGTGCTGCCACGACAGGTTGTACAGTACATTACACAGTAGATAAATGTTGTTAAATTAGTCTCTATAGGTTATACAGTTAAGCAGTTCACTACTGCGGTTCAACAGTTCAATTTCACAGTTAACTACTGCGTAATGCACAACTTATAGAGATTAATTTAACAACAGTTGTCTACTGAGTAATGTACTGTACAATGTACTGTTTCTACATTGGGCAGCCCTCATAGGTTGTGCGTTACGCAATAGTTAACTACTCTTAAATTAGTCTCTACATTGTGCTGTCAGCATTTTATTACCCTCTCAATTGTCGTCAGAGACAGTTTTTTTCTCCCCTTCCTCTCCTTTATTTGCTCGTTGTTGGCGTGTTAAACCAAAGCAAACAACACGGTGTCGCAGTTGGTATCCATTGCGTTCTCAGTTCCTGTTGCAGACAGGAAGGCGCTTCCCAGCATACTTATACATCCTAGACCAGAGTGCAAACAAAAAGCGAATCACAATGCGCTATGAAGTGCAGGAAATAGCGGGCGTCGAAAGTCTTGAGATCTGCTGAATATAGAAGGAATATCATTCAAAAAGTTACAAGACTCGCCCCATATTTATTTTTCCCTCTCACCCCCTCCCCCTCCTCCACCCTCTTCCCAAATCGTTTGGCATAAGCCGGAGAACCGCACATCAACACACAAAATCGTTGGCATTGTTGCAACATACCGATATCTTTTTTTTTTTTTTGTCGCAACTTTCAGGCATTAATATGATCCACGGGGATCATGACCCCGAAGAAAGGGCGACATTGAGTCCACCCCTCTTTTGCATACCTGCATTATGGCAATGACACACTATCGTTTGGGAAATGGGGGATTCGCACGGTCTGGTCGGTGAGAGAGCGCTTTTTTTTTGTGCGTGTGTGTGGCTCGCGTTTTATTGCGGAGCATTGTGCCATTGTAAGTATATTAGAGCGGCCATTGTGCGACGGCGGCGTCACGTCGCCGGACGAAATTTCAGAAGGTAGATCTCTTTTGAGACTTTTCAACCCCCATGTCCGAATATTAGACAACATATTAACAGCCGCCTCTTCATGAATCTTGCAAAAGGATTTCAAGCACCCCCCCCTTCTCCCCACATTCTAAATATGTAGATCAAAGCGGACCAATTCGTGGCTGGAAGTGAAACATTAAGATATCCCATTTATAAGAGAATACATAGTATGACATAATTAGTAAGCATAGTAATAACATCACCATATAATACAGGCATAATATCTCTGGCCGAATGATTTCTTAATACACAGTGGCGTATAAATCTGTTCTTTGATGTACCAATCGAGTTCTGTTTCTATACGAATATCAGAAAACAACATTTTTCTATTTTAAACAGCTTTTAAACAAATTATGTTATAAATCATGCATTTAAGTATTATGGTTAAAAAAGACGATTTGTTGTTTTCGTATTTGCTAGTTTGGTTTGTCGCTCTGCGGTCACTTTGTGCTCATTTGAAACGTGACCTACAGCTTAATGTGCATTCCGAACCACTCACAAACATCCATGCCAACGCCAGGATTCGAATCTGAAGCCTATGGTACTAAAGACCAGAGAACTAGATAATGGGCCATCAGGCCGCTCATAATTGCTAGAGACATCAAAAAGACTCGAACCCGAAAACGGTGGCACCGAACGTCAGAGCGCAAATCACTCGGCAAATAGGACGCGAATGTTTTATTATAGATACAATTTATTTCGTATTAAAAAATATCTTGCTTATAAAAAAGCAACATACATTCGAAATTAAAGGAAAAAAAAAAACCTCAAAATTTTATAAAATAATTGTTTATATAACTCCGCATTTTTGGCTTAGTCATAACAGATTAACACCAAGAACAGTGACACTTTTAATTTCTACTAAATTAAAGAATTCTTGTCCTCTATATTTTGAAAAACTCCCGTGACGCTCTTTCCTAAAAATCCGACTTTAAATTTTCATTTCGCATTGTCTCTCGGCAGTCATTTATGAATCCACAAACTTACATTAAGGAAAATTGGGCCGAAATAATCATGGCTGAATTTGGGGATCTTTTGCTTTGTTTTCAGTTGGGAGATTGCAGATTCTCACAAAGCTCTACGTAATGAGAGCAGGGCATTACTTGCGTCCGCTGCCTAACTTATAGCTGCATGTGCCTCCTGGGTAGTGTTCAATAAGTAACAGCGGTGTAACCCCGGCTTATGGAATAAAAATGAACTGTCTCTGTATTGCCAGCTGCATTAAAACCACATTTACTTCTTATTAAAAAGTATCTTTATATTCCTTAAAAAGCAACATCGCAAAATAAAACACTAAATTCTAAATAAAAAAATTATAAAATAATTCTTGAAATGACACCGCATTTTTGGCTTAGTCGTAACAAATTAACACCAACAATAGTGACACTTTTAATTTTCCCTCAATTAAAGAATTCTTGTTCCATATTTTGAAAAATCCCAGAACGCTCTTTTCCAAAAATCCGAATTTAAATTTTCATTTGGCATTGTCCCTCGGCAATCACTAATGAATCCTCAAACTTACATTAAGGGAAACTGGGACGAAATAATCATGGCTGAATTCGGGGATCTTTTGCTTTGTTTTCAGCTGGGAGATTGCAGATTCTCACAAAGCTCTACATAATGAAAACAGGGCATTAAAATAACGTTTCCAGTGACTCCACGAAATTAAAATTTAACGATGTAGGGTTAAATAATCCTCTTTAATATATGGAGGACCGCGATTCATTTAGATTAGAATGAGCACGCACGCTTCTCCGATTTTTACCATTATTTATGCATAATATCGAAAGTTCCCTAACTTTGCAATGCTAATGCAACCATGAAATAAGGTAATGAAGAAAATTCCCTAGAGGGGAAAAATGAGCGATAATTGAGGGATTTAAAAGCACTAGCATTTCCCTCGGCCCGAATCGATTATCATTATAGCGACAGGAAGGACAGTAATCTGGCGCATTCTCTGAAACTTTGTGGGGGGTTTATTGTTTTGCGGGTATTAAATTTTAATTTTTGGGAAGGACACTTTTCCGAAATTTTTAATTATTTTCCAGCAATTGTAATCCGGAGGGTTGAGATTTACGGCGTGATGGCGTTATTTTCTAAAGGAACTTATTGTTATGCAGTTGACAATTTTAATCTGGGAATAAATTATACTTCTTTGACCTTCTTGATAGAAATTTTTATGTTTATTTTTTTTATGTTTATCATTACTGAAGAGAGATCATTTAATGAATTCCTATTTGTCATGTTATGAACAAGTTCTCTTAAAACAGTATTGAAAGAATAATGAAAGATCATATATTGTGTTGCTTCTTATCCCGCTTGGTAGACAAAAACATCTAGACCAAGTCCATGAAGCCGTGTGGTCTCTCTGAATGATGGAGGATGCAGGAAAGAGCTTCTGTTGTGATGGAGCACTCATAGGTAGAAGTCTAACTTGGCTCCGTGACGCTAACTTTTATGGATTGGGTAGTAAGCCTTACGACCAGCAGTCATGTTAGACAGGAACCTCCAAATTAAAGACGATTTCGAAACATTCACAAACATCCATGTCACTGCCAGAATTCGAACTTATTGTCTGTGGTACCAAAGGACAGAACGCTAGCTAATTGGCATCGGGCCGCGATTTCGAGACAGGAGACATTTTTTTCTACGGGGTAGGGTTGTCAGCCCAACATCGAACTCTCTACAGTCATATTAGACCAACGATTGAAAGTGGATTCCGAACCACTACAAACATCCATGACATCGCTGGGACTCGAACCCGAAAACCGTGGCATCGAATGTCAGAGAGCTAGTCAATCGGCAATCTGTGGCCGAATGATTTATTATCTTAATCGTCAATAGTACGACAGCTCCGGGTGGGCTAAGGCTTTCTTTGAAGAGATTTCCATGCATTCCTCTGATTACAAGGATCCTCAATTCTTAACCTTTAATAGAGCAAATTCTTTTCAACTGCGTTTATCCATCGCAATCTGGGTCGTCTTTGTCCCTGTGCCTTTGCCAAAACGAGCCATTTTAGAGGGTTTAATTCATTCCTTCTAAATACATGAGCAGCCAGTTTAATCTATTGATCTTAATACATTTTATAATATCTGGGTCTTTACAGCATTTATATATTTCTGCGTTGTATTGTCTTCTCCAATAATCACTTTAACTAACACCTCCAAGAATAGCCCTTAAAATCCACCGCGCAGATAGACCCACATGGGCCTCGTCAAATCTTACGAAAGTAATAATTCATTGTAGATACAATTTATTTCTATTAAAAAAATATATTTATATACCTAAAAAAAAAGCAATTTTGATCTCAAAGTAAAACATTACACTGAAATTAAAGTAAGACAGAAACATTTATAAAATAATTGCTGAAATAATTCCGCATTTTTGGCTTAGTCGTAACAGATTAGCACCAGCAAAAGCGACACTTTTAATTTTCCCTCAATTAAAAGAATTCTTGTCCCATATTTTGAAAAAATCCCAGAACGCTCTTTTCCAAAAATCCGAATTTAAATTTTCATTTGGCATTGTCCCTCGGCAATCACTAATGAATCCTCGAACTTACATTAAGGGAAACTGGGACGAAATAATCATGGCTGAATTTGGGGATCTTTTGCTTTGTTTTCAGTTGGGAGATTGCAGATTCTCACAAAGCTCTACATAATGAAAACAGGGCATTAAAAAATAACGTTTCCAGTGACTCCACGAAATTAAAATTTAACGATGTAGGGTTAAATAATCCTCTTTAATATATGGAGGACCGCGATTCATTTAGATTAGAATGAGCACGCACGCTTCTCCGATTTTTACCATTATTTATACATATCGAAAGTTCCCCAACTTTGCGATGCTAGTGCAACCATGAAATAATGTCGTGAAGAAAATTCCCTAAAGGGGGAAAGTTGAGGATTTATAAACGCTAATTTTTCCCTCGGCACAAATCGATTATCATTATAGCGACAAGAAGAACAGTAATCTCGTGCCTTTTTCTGAAACTTTGTGGGGGTTTATTGTTTTACGGATATTAAATTTTAATTTTCGAGAAGGACACATTCCGGAATTTTTAATTATCTTCCAGCAATTTAAATCTGAAAGGTTGCCGACATTTACAGCGGGATGGTGTTATTTTCTAAAGGAACTTATTGTTACGCAGTTGACAATTTTAATCTTGGAATAAATTATACTTCTTTCACTTCCTTGATAGAAAATTTTAATGATATTTATGATCTGTAGCAGTTTTTTTTGTTTAGAATACGTAGATAGAGATTATCGTTTTACGAATTTCAATTTGTCATGCTGTGAACAGGCTCTTAAAACAGGACTAAAAATGCATAATGAAAGATCATTTGTATCACAATAGTAGGTGTTGTTTAATCAGGCATGCGATGCTTCGGCACTTTCTATAATCCTGCACCGATTGGGCCATCGTTTTCGACTTTTTATGTGGATTCGGGTGTTCGTTCTTGATCACCAAATCACTACCCTACAGAAGTAATAAAACTACTTTATGCTCTTGAAACGTCTTGTCCTATGCTAGACCTATAAAAAGTCTTCAAGAAGAGGGCTACTTTTAGGATGATGGGAACATTTTAGTTTTATTTACAAGCACTATAATATATATATATATATATATATATATATATTTCCAGAGTTCCAGAGAGATATATATATATATAATCCAGAGTTCTGTAGTTGTATATACATATATATATATATATATATATATGTATATACAACTACAGAACTCTGGATTTATTATGCAAAGAAATAAAAATTAAAAATATAAGTTTTTATCACAAGTCCAATATTAAATCACAAGTACAGTTGACTCCAACGTGAAAATATGTGGTCTGTGGCAGACCTTAATTATTATCAAATATGAATATTTATATATATATACATATATATATATTTACAAAGATGGTTTATTACATTTATATAATAAAATATATAGACTCCATATAATGTTTTTCATGGGTTTTTAATACAGCGACTGTGGAGTTTGAAAAAATTGAATTGAAAGTTGAAAGAATGCCACGGACCAAAAATTGTTCACAAAATAATTGTGGCCAATCTGCTATAAAGCATCAACAGTAAGTGGATGTTTTTCAGGTGGAAGTGACGTCACAAAAAAGGGCGGCTTTTTTGGTGCCGTTTTCGAAAAAGATTATTAAATGAAAAGTAAAAAAAAAAAAAAAAATCTTTAAATTACAAAAATAATAATAATTCTCAAAACTGTCAATTCGTAAAAATCAATGCATTAATTGGGATCGAAAAAAAAAAAAAATAATCTCTTTTTCAGTGCAATCATTCCGGTGCGGTTGGGGAAATATTACCAAAATCTTTCTGTCTTATCTTATCAAACATATATGTCTTATTATATCCATTATTCCTTATCTTAAAAAACAACTTTCTAATAGCCTCGTCTGCCAAGACATCCCTTCGGTTCACTAAGAAAAACCGTGCTTTTTCGTTACACCACAGAAATCCCCACCTACTACTACCGTTCAATTAATATCCTAGTTAATTCAATTACAAACTATAATAGATCGATTGTGATAGCATGCTTAAAAGTGTCTCACATCGATAGCTACGCTGCTGGGTTTCACGGGTTTTCTTTTTCATAATGCAGATGCGATGCAGTTACCCCTAAACGTCCACCCGAAAGGCACTGTCCTTCTTTCCTCACTCATCTTTGGGCTGCTAACCCTAAGATGTTAGTCACACACTACTGGTAATATTGGGGTTTGATTAAAAAGGCATTGGTAGGCCTGGAGCTGAAGCAGCACTTTTGTTGTTGGAGTTGATGAACCACAAAAAGCTTAGCAACATATCCTTATAGCAACATGCGGTAACTAACCAACTTTTGTTCCCTAGATATAATTAAAAAAAAAAAAAAAATATGGACTAATAAAAATGTTGCTGTAAATCCACATCCAAATGTCTAATTTTTGGCAATAGATCGCAGATATTTTTCAATTCCTACTATTAGCTGCCACTCTCCCTATATATATATCTTGCTCACATTTTCAATTGTTCATAAAACACTTTTTATTCATCCACTCGAGTTCAAATACATTTCTTTTGAACTTATAACGGATGACACTGGATGTTAATGCAGTTTTTCAAATATTGATTCATTAATTAAGTTTAATTAATTCATTATATTTTTAGATTAAAAGTTGCACGTATCTACCAATAGATGGCGCCAGATGTAAGAGGAAAATTTCAACTTTATTTTGTAAAGGACTTTTACAAACAGACAGAGTGAAAAAAAGTAGGAATTGTCTTTAAATTTTTTTTTTATATTACTTGTTTAATTTCAACATTCAAAAGAAAAAAACTTCGCCTTGACACTTGAAAGGCATGTGATTTTGGGAGTCGAATATCTTTTTCATAGCTATAGGATTCATTTCATTCTGATTTTCATAATGCCCTTTAATAAGTTTAGCATTCTGTTTTCACCTAATATGAAGACATATATGTTAAATACATATTTTATGCTATTAATTACCTCCGAATTGAAAAAACCAATAGCAAATGTTGCACTACAAGATTTCTTCACGAGTTTTATGAAATTGCTAAAAATCATGTTCAATTTTATATTATTAAAAAAGTTATTTTACTAAAAGTGTTTCAATCCGTTTTCCAAACAAAAATCGCATCCAAAAATAAAATTTTAATCCGTATATTAAATTTAATTTGTTCATATAACTTATAAGAAGGTGTCACATTAATCGAAGGCGAACTGATTGCTTCCATTCCTACACTGAGCGATAAATGCAAAGACCGAAATGTCCAGCTGGAACTCAAACTCAAAGCTTGATATGGCATATGCATGATTATAGAATATATATATATATATATATACATATATATGATTTATGGCATATTAAAATATAGATATGGTATTTTTAAAATATAGTTTTCCTATAGCGTTTTTTTTAGCCTTATTTTAGATGATTGGGATCATTTTAAAATTTGAAAGAAACTAAAAACGTATAAGAACCACTAGGTTAAATCAAGCTCTTTTATGTGTGCCGACATTCACACTATAATAAGCCATTGACACAATAAAATATATATAAGATAAAGGTTACTGCATTAATAAAAAAAAAGTATATAAGACTAATCTATCAAAAATCTAATCTAATTTAAATAAAGAGTCACTCAATGAGATAAAGGAAGAAAGAAAAGTAGGGGGGGGGGTGATCGAATCTCATCACGAGAAACACCTTGTTCCCAATTTGACTTCCAAGTCATCATAAAATTTACACCGAACGCGCTTTCACACGACTCGGTTTAAAGTGGATTCCGAACCGCTGCAAACATCTATGGCATCGCCGCACCTCGAACCCGAAACTTGTGTACCGAGCTCCAGTGCGCAAATTTATAGTGTATATATACACTCAAGAGCCAAAACATTATGACCACCCCTACATTTTGCAATGAACTCGCCCGAATGACGTGGAAGGCACGTGATCAGGTGGAAGTGGTATTTAACTGGTATTAAGTGGTGGTATTAATCCATGCCAAGGCGGGTTGAAGCTGTGTTGAAAGCCAAAGGTGGGCCAACTCGTTATTGACAGGTGGTCATAATGTTTTGGCTCTTGAGTGTATATATATAATAGATAAATAGAGTTTATATGAATTATTATTCAATATATATAATTTAAATATGATATATGACACATTAAAATATAGATATGTCATTGATTTGTTATTCTATGTATATATTTTAAAAATGATATATGGCATAATAAAAAGGAGATATCGCATAAGGATTGTTATAGTAAAGAAATATAATATAGATAAATATGGTATAAACAATAAAATGCTGATATGGCATACGGGTATATATATTCTATCTATATATAATATAATAAAAATTATATAAAAATTAGATATAATTAGATAAATATAGGTTATGGTATATTAAAATATAAATATGGTATTAATATAGACTTTTACACAGTATTGTTTTTTGATCATAGATGATTTGGATCATTTTTAAATTTGAAATGAACCAAAAACGTTTAAGAACCACTAGGTTAAATCATGCCTTTTCATGTCTGCCGACATTCACGCTATAATAACCATTAATAAAAATGAGCATATGAGACTGATCCATCAAAAATCTAATCTAATTTAAATAAAGAGTCACTCAATGAGATAAAGGAAGAAAAGAAAAATGGGGGGTGAGGGGGTGATCGAATCTCATCACGAGAAACACCTTGTTCCCAATTCCACTTCCATAGTCATCATCACGTCATCGTAAAAATTTACACCGAACGCGCTTTCACACGAACTCGTGAAAGCGCACAAACAAAAGCGCCAACAATATTGAATTCTCGCTCTCCATTTCTTTTAATGGGCCAATCTGCTTCTCACGCTTTCTATTATTATTCTTATTATTATAACTAATACGGGGGGGCGTTCCGCAGAAAGCAATCCATTCCCATCAAAAGCGACCGCCGTTCTGCAGGGCGCCCGACAGTCTCCGCACCTTTCACTGGTCAATTTATTCCAAACGCTTTAGTTATTTTTTATTTTTTTTATATAGCGCCAGCTATTTCTTTATTTTCCCCCTCCATCCGACTCGTGATTCGGCGATCCGAACCCGTTCCGGCGCAGACGAAGACGGATCACGAATCATTCAAAACCAGACACTCGATAGATAATTTCGGTGAAAACTTAGCACGATGCTTGTTAAGGTTTGCGGAACGTTTTTTTTTGAAAAGCGTGGGAGCTATCACTTAACTCTATTTTAAATGCAAAAATTGTTTTCTTTCTTTTTTTTTTTTTTTTAATCTTTTTGTTTATATTTTTGAATACAATGTTTCGAAAATATGTTTCAACTCGTTTTTAGATTTTTGTAGTGGCAACAGAAAGTATTCCGGAATGTTTCAGTTCTAAAATTCGAACAATTAAAAAAAATTATTATAAATTAAAAAAATTTTTATGAATATAAAAAAAAATTATCTTTATTTTTCTTATACAATTTAATTAAAAATTTATCTCCAGGTAATATTTTGGAATATTTATCAACGTGGGAACTATTATTATTATTTTCTTAAAAGAATTTGTTGGCAACAGGAAAAATTCCAAAAAGTTCTAATATTAGGCTTAGTTCTAATACTGCTTCGAGAAAGAAATTTTGGAACAATAGTTCTAAATTTCTTTATAAATAGTTTCATTGTGAATTTAAATTGTGAGTTTATTCGTTGTGAATTCATTGTGAATTTATTTTATTATGAATAAAAAAAATTATCTTCATTTTTCTAACACAATTTTACCTAAGCATTTATCTGAAGATAAGATTTTTAAATATTTATCAACTTGTGCAAATTATTATTATTATTTAAGAATTTGTTGGCGATTGAGGACAATTCCCAAAAAATTCTAATATTAGGAACTTTAAAATGCTTAGTGAATAGAATTTTGGAGTTTATTTCTAAATTTCTTTAAAAATAGTTTTATTGTGAATTTTGAAAAAAAAATTATTTTAATATGAAAAAAAAAAAATCTTCATTTATATAATACAATTTAACTAAAAATTTATATCGAGAGGTAAAGATTTTGGAATATTTATCAGCGAGGAACTGTTATTATTATAATTTTGTAGAAATTGTTGGCATCAGGAAGAATTCGAAAAGTTCTAATTATGAACTTCAAATGCTTCTCAAAAAGAATTTTGGAACACTATTTTTAAATTTATTTTAAAAATAGTTCTATTGTGTGAATTTATTAAAATTGAGAATTTAAAAATAAATTTATTTTATTATGAATTAAAAAAAATTATCTTCATTTTTCTAATACAATTTAACTAAAAATTTATCACAAGGTAATATTTTTGGAACATTTATCAACATAGGAACAATTATTATTTTTTTTAAAAGAATTTGTTGGCAGGAAAAATTCCAAAAAAATTCTAACGTTAGGAAACTTTAAATGCTTCATGAATAGAATTTTGGAACCCTTATTTCTAAATTTCTGAAAAAATAGTTTTATTGTAAATTTAATAAAATTGTGATTTTTAAAACAATTACATTTATTTTATTGTAATTTTTAAAATTAAATTTATTTTATTGTGAATTAAAAAAATATCTTCATTTTCTAATACAATTAAACTAAAAACTTATCTCGAGTGTGTGATTTTAAGAATATTTATCAACGTGGAACTATTAATATTGTAATTTTTTGTAGAAATTATTGGCAACAAGTAAGAATTCAAAAAGTTCTAAATTATGAACTTTTAAATGTTTCTTGGAAGGAATTTTGGAACACTGTTCTAAATTTATTTTAAAAATAATTTTTTAATAAACATAAATATTTATTTTTAATGTGTTTAATGTGTGTGTAAATATCTTTTTAAATACCACTTTGCTACTTGTTACCCCCTTTCAAAAAGTTTTAACAGATAACGTAGCTAACTTTAACGTAAGTTTGTGTGTCTGGCTAACGTGTTAACATGTTTTAAAATATCATATTTTAAAAATATATTAAGCGAAATTTGCTTTTTTAATACATTTTTTTATTTTTTATGTTGGACTACTGAGAATTATTCCGAAGAGATTTACGAGCGTGACAAAAACAAATTTTAGCTTATATTTTGTTGAAAAGAGCTTATATTTGGATTATTCGCGTAAAACTTCTCAAACACTCCAAATGTTTATTTGATAAATAGTTCAAATAAAAAGCTTTTTACAACAACTAATTAATTTTTAGAATGTAAGAGTTAAATAAAAACAAAATAATCAAACACTTGAAGCAGACTGTTTTGAGTCAAATGACGAAATATTGTAACATTATTATAAGGCTATTTAGAACAACATGGCGAACAGCATGAATTCATGTAAACTTTTTCTAATCATTTAGAACAAATTTATTTTTTAAAAAATAGTTTATATTTTCATTTTAGCAGAAAACAGATAACAATTTGAGAGATATCGTTAAGAGTGTTATTTTTCAATTCCTTCTATTGGCTCACACTTTCCTATATATATCTTGTTAAAATTTTCAATCAGCTCATAAAACTTTTTTTATTTATCCACCCAAGTTCAAATACTTCTTGAACTTCAGTGGGATGACACTGGTTGTTAATACAGTTTTTCAAATATTGATTCATTCATTAAATTTCATTTAAATCATTTTTAGTTTTTTTAGATTTAAGTTGCATATATCTACCAATAGAGGGGGCGCCAGATAAACTTAAAAAAGAATGAAAATTATTTATAAAGAACTTTCTGCAATGGGAAAAAAGGTAGAATTGACTTTTTTTTTTAAATTATTTATATTACTTGTTATATCTTTTTTTTTTTTTTTTTTATTGTGATTTCGTATTATAAAGCTTTAATTCATTCTTAAAGACTTTGAAGCTTTTTAAATCTGTTTGTATAGTAGGTATTTCAAAACGCCCTAGCTGATAAATGAAATGATTCCATTATGTGCAAGAAATTCGGAGAATAACTCATTGATAATCATGAAAGCATGATCTGGAATTATTATCGTGTGATCTTAAGGTCTGTGATTTCCTATTTTCATTTATTAATAGCAAAAAAAGTAAGACCAGGTATTTTTTTCAAAAACTCTTGATTTATTCTTCCAAATTTATTTCATCGCCTTCAAGTGTCCCCTCCGGTTTTTATGCGCTATGTCACCTTTTTTCAATCCTCAATGCGCTAAAGTCATCGGTAGGGATGGCCTTCAAAGGGCAGCCGATTCCGTTGAATCTCTCCAAATCGACTCAAAACGGTGTCCCGGATCTTTTGAGTTTGGGAATATGAAGTCACACGATGTGAACACGTTGGTTGTGGAACGATATGGGTTTTTCATTTTGGCGAAAAAGTCACGAAGAATCATTGTAATGTGAGCTGGCGCATTCAGTGTTTTTCGGTACCAATTGAGATTTCATGCGTTTGAGGCCCAAAAATGGAATGGACCGATCGCTTTTGAAATTCCATCATCAGTAAGGTCTCTAATTATAAATCGACGGTTTGCAAGCGCCAAACGCAAATTTTTGGACGTGAAGGCTTCGTCAGTTTGCGAGTTGATTTTCGACCAGAGGGCTCTTCGTCTTCAACGCATTTTCTGTCTTCTTTTGGGCTGTTTATACCGCTAAACATTTCTTTCCGACATAGGAATGCTCACCGAATGCCTTCTGCAGCATTCTATATGTTTCCGCAAACAAAACTCAATGCAAGTTCTTTGCTCTCGATTTATTTCGAGACATTTCAAAATTGCCGGAGATCATTTGTTTTCAGTCGCCTAACAGAAGCCAAGCGTAACTCAGAGGCATTAATGAATATTTTGACGTGAGATTTCACACGGATGTCAAGGACGGGTGCCTGCACGCCTAAAGAAGAAGAAAAATTGAAATTCTATAAGCGCTAGGAGATTTTTGGAAATCGAAGAGGAAAGTCTTTCTTTGGACTGCATGTCTGTATTTTGTTATAACGCGTGGCAACTTTGGAACTTATACGATTAGCTTTACTTTTTGTATGTGCTGTTTCAATTTTTGCTAGCTTTTGTGTGTGTGTGTTTCCATTTTTGTTTTTGAGATGCATCAATGAGTTTGATTTTCGCTTCGTCCACGACTTTATTCATTGTGTGGTATGCAAAGAGGGCTGTTGCCGAATGACTAGCGCTCAGCTCATTTTGATTCGGATTCGAGTTCCCACTTGATCCTCATGGATGCCATAGTAGGTTAAATCCATTTCAAATAAAGCAGGTCTTAAATATGATCGTAGGCGTTATAGGCGGGCTGTCTACACACCCGTAAGAGAGTAACTCAAAAGCGTCATGGGGGCTCCAAGCCAGACCACCCTGCACGAACGCTCCATCCGCAACAGAAACTACCCGTTCAGCCAGCGAAAGGACCACACGGGTTCTTGGACAGTCTATATGAACAATGACCGTGGGATAAGAAACAGATATATCTATATTTAAAACATGGTGAATAAGATGTTACAAATGAACACTTAAAAATTATAAAATACGTGAATGGCTCAGATCAAATTGATTTACCATAATGCCAAAAAAATATTTATTTTTGTTTATGAAAGGTATCAGCATTTCTGACAAGTTGCATCTAGCTTTAAAAAACACATGCATTTTCTTCCACGATTACGACTGGAGTTACCGTTATTATGTGCTCATGAGTGCAATACCGTAAAGTGATACAGCATAATTATCAATAAATTATATGAAACCAGAGATTGGGCAAGACTTTTTTTTTTCGATTTTATTAAAAATTGAAATAAAAAAGTTTGTGACCAAAATAGTTTTCTAAAAATTTTAAAAATATTTATAACTATTAATAATAACTTGTTTTATTATTATAATAATAAAATATATAATACATATATAATATAAGTATTACATTGTCCAGTTAATAATATTGATGTAATTTATAATATTATTAATACATTAAGTATATATACTTTATTTTGAAATTCTTTTTTGAGACATTTATGGAAACCAGCTACTAGCTACCATGCTTTTAATCAGTTTCACACTATTCCACAGATTATTTATATGCCCCGCATGACGATCTTTCCAGCTACGCAATCTGACAGCCGTAAATTCGCGCCAAAGAAGAAGCAGCTTACGGAGCTTAAAGGTACAGTCACACCACGCTACTTATGAATTCCCCTATATTAAAAAATTGAACAAGACTGTAGATATTGTAGCCTGAAAATTGATTTTTTTTTTTTTGAGATAGCATTGCGATTCAAAGTATCATAGTATCTCATATTCAAATTCATTTTTCTGTTATGAATGATAGTATTAATTCCACCAATGATGTAGTAAAAGATTATCATTAAACATTTTCGATGAAAAGGTTAATTCAACAATATCCCATTTTTTTTTCAAGGTGAGTAGCAATTTCCCATCATTCATTCACATGAAAAGGATAATTGTGTTATTATAAATGATTTAACCATTTTTATTTGCACATGCAATAGTTTTATTGCATTACGGAAAATGAATAAGCAAAAAAAAAAGAACAAGATTTTACGAGCAATATTAAAAATAATGCGATTTATTTAATGAAAATATGTTTTCGTTTTAAAAAAATGTTGCATGAAAATTAATTTATTTTGACTAAAAAATTCCATAAATAAAATTAAACCAATTATTCCTAGAAATTAAAATCATTATTTTTAATTCAATATTGCATATGAATTTGTAGGAATTGTTTGATAATTTAGAAAAAAACAAAAAAACACAACATAATTTAGAAATAAATAAAATATATAAAAAAAATCACAATTTTTTTTTCAAAATGAAATCAAAACACTAATGTTATTCATTTTTAAATTAAATAAATTTATTGTTATTAATTTGATTTGAATTCAACAGAAATAAGGAAAATAGATTAAACCAAATTTAAAAACATAAATAATATTTGTTTATTTATTTTATTTTATAAAAATAAATTATTTTTATTTTTTAAAAACCATTTAAGCGCTTGATGCATTTATTTTTAATTTAAAATAAAATATATTAAGAATAATATTTTTAAAGTTATTCAGTAGTTTCAAAAATACAATTTTTTTTTCAAAAAAAGGGTTTTAGAATGTTGTTTTTAATGTACCAGAGGTTTTCGATTTAAAATTCAGCATCTTGTTTTCATATTATCGTTATAATTTGATTTACATAAGATTTTAAATTTACTCGGCCACTTAAATTTTAAT